>JARK01001505.1:3978-29168 GCA_000688135.1 Ancylostoma ceylanicum | reverse complement strand
GGGGGGGGGGGGGTGACAGCAAACCGTTGGTTTTAGCCTACATCCAACTAATTTCCGTATGTACTCTCGTGGTTTCACACACGAGTTTCCCACAAATTCCCCGGAAAAGCGAGGAAAATTAGCGAAAACTTCATGGAATCCAAGAGTCGAGGTTATCCCGCATTTCCACGGAGCAATCCTTGAGTGGTGGTCATTATGAGGGCTTTTTTTCCTGGTGAACGCCTCTAAACCGTGAAATCACCACTGGAAGGAAATTTTTGATAGCTTGGTAACCAAGCACGGGTATGTATTTCCACTATGTCATACAATTTAGTATATTCGTCTACCAGTGGCGGATGCAGAATGTGGGCGTGAGGGAGGGGGGCGTGGGAAAAAATTGGGGTCTCCGCTGTTTTGGGGACCCGGGCAAGAAATAAAATTTACAAAAATATTGATTTTAATAATAAATAATAAATAATAAACTTTTAAAAAATAATAATGAAAACAAACTAATATGAATAAACCAATATAAGATTTTTATTATATTGTTAAGTAATTTCAAAAATTCGGCGACCCATTCTCGAAGAGGGCACCCCCCCCCCCCGCGTCCGCCACTGGTAACCAAATATGGATATGTATTTCCACTATGTCATACAATTTAGTATTTTCGTCTACTGATATCCCCCACTCCAACCAAACCCCCTATATTCAGAAGAACCATTGAGATTACCCAGGGTAAAAGCAGCAGCACTTAATTAGAGAACATGACAAGAATATTGTGAGAATGCCCTCAGTAATGGCGAAGTTCCAAAAAAATACTAGGCGTCTACCTTAATCCATAAGACAAGTTATAGATTATGGCTGCGTGACAAGAGGTACGCTGCTGCGCTGTGATTGGTTGATTCATGTGCGCGTCGCGGTTGCAGCATTCAAAGGCACGAGCAGCGCTGGCGAGGAATGGACAAGTTTTCTGGGCTCGAGTGGGACAAGAGAATGCTAACGGAGCCGGCGACCTGTAAAGAGGTGAAGCAACCTGGATTCAAGAAGCGTACTCGTGCGGCGCGGTCGCGTTGCGGCGTACTTCTTGACCGCCTTCCGTGGATTGTGGACAAATGCGCAGTTTCTTCGGCAACGTAGCAAATTGGTACAAAGGAGAAAGATTTGTGAGGAAATCCCATATAGAGAATTAGAACTGTAGGGAAAAGTGTGAGATGCTCGAGGATTCAGCTTCAAAAGCCTTCTCAAGACGGCGCACGTGCTCTAACCGCTCTAAGGCAAGATGTAGCGATAACCTTTCAATTTCATGAACCTCTAAAAAGTCTATCAAACGGATTTTTTCCATGCGAGGCGCTTTGATTAAATGTTCTGTTCATTCTCACCCATTTCCCTCCTCTTTTCTCTCGTCCAAGGGAAACGTACTTGAGAGAATCCTAATCCTACGGTAATTCAAGTGCAACTCAGACGAAAACATAATTCTGAATATAAAACTCCAAGAAGCAGACAGTGAAGGATTGGTTGTTCGCTCGACTTCCTCGTGGAATAACGCGAGTCACAATTAGATAAAGGAGATAAATTTGTCCGTAGAGTACATGGTAGAAGTTGTCATCCTGAGAACACTGCTATACTGCTATTCAACTTCCGGATTTCTCAGTATGGAAAGGGCTCTTGAATATTCCATTGTTCAGAGAAGGAAATGCTAATTCCTCCATCTCGACGCCTTTTTACTCTGCGCAAGGCTGACATTTTTGACCTACGTATTACTGTTGAAGAAGCATCTGGACAGGTCGCAATAATGAAAATAGTAGAAAAATTTTGAAGAAATAATTATGAAGAAAACGTTTTCTTTTTGGAAAGCATGGAGACAGAACCACTACACCAACTTTTTTCCTGGAAGCAAGTATGAAAAATCGGTATTCATGCGCTTGAACATCTTTACTATGAACCAGTGCCTTGATTCATCAGAAAGATTACCGAGGGTAAAAGTGTTGACGTCCGTGTTGACGGCGGGTAAAATTACGTAGTACTAACAGGTTTTCTCTGGGTAATCTTAATGACGCATATGTCACAGAGTCCTATTCAAATTCTAGGGAACATGGAACTCCATATGGGAAACACTCCTAGAAATAATAGTTATGAATACTCTTGGAAAAACTAGAAAGTACTCTTAAATAACTACTGGGAATAATACTTCTGAATATAGTAGAAGCAATATTTTTCGCGAGAAAAAACCTTGAATATCGGATGAATAGAAACTTATGCTATCACTTTATCCCCCGTTCTATCATAAAAACACGTCAATGTCTGAAGTTCAATTAGATTCAAATGCTGAGGCAGTAATATTGATCCAGAATTGTAAGTTGCTGCACAATCTTCTTGACTGTAGTCAACTGTATCCTTTTGAAGCAGCATTCGCAGAAAAATGTAAGTTTTCAGATAGTTTGGAATGAACCCTTGCGAAAAAGAACCGTTCCTCCACACCTCGTAATGAAAAAACCGACATGACTGTGGTGAAGCTCACAGTAGAGTTTACATTGCACTAGGTTTACTTTACTTTGATTTTCTTCATAATCTCGGCAAAACATTGTGTAATTCTCATCATAGGACATGCATGACCATTTCATTTATGAAAGTACGTAAGTACATAGTTTCCTTTTGTACGCTAGAATTAGGATTAACTGAATAATAAATAAGTAAGAACGATAAAAAAGTAATTTGTATTTACTTCCACTTCTCAACGAAGAATAAAAAATGTGTCACGTTCTGAAATCGTTGAATTTCCAGATGAACTTAGATAAACTTTCCTAAATGACCTTCGAAAGTTGTTGCTGTGACCGCAAGAATTTCAGAATCAGCAAAAATTCCCGTCCCGCCCACCTGTTTCCTCTGGCTCCACGTAGCAGTTCTCCTGATCTTCAAGGCTCAAGCAACCTGGACCAATGGATTCGATGAGAGCTTCCGATGGATTCTGAAAAAAAATTCAGTTATGGAGGTGCCTAGTCAACGGAAAATCTACACGGTGTGTGCTCTCTGCGCAGATTCTTGAGAAACAAACTTCCAAGAACTAAGTTAGAGTACTAGTCTGTCCCAAAAATAATGGCAGCTTAAGAGTTCATAAGTTTACCAATTCAGGCGCAAATTGGGCAGTTAACCCTTTTAAATTCAAGATGATTTATTTTTATTTTTTTAGTTAATTTATTTGTTTATTCCATTACGAGTGAGATAAGCCAAAAAAAAAGGATCAGAAAAAAAGACAGGATATCCAGTTCTATGTTGATAAAATCCTTGAAATTATTTCTTAAAATACTTCGTTATTTGTATTTTATTTCTAAAACTTCTTTCCCATGGCATAAACTTTATAGTTTTCACTTCGGAGAAATACCTCAGGGCTAGTGCTGAGTGATGCAACTCGGTAGTAGCAGCTTAATAACGGCCATAATTTCTGGGACAACTTGATATATGTATAGAGCCAGTTTTGGACCTTTAGCTTGTTCTACAGCCACTAAATCAGGCAAACTAATCTAATCTGCTCCTGGTTACCCAAGAAGCCCTCATAAGAAGTAATCCTAGCGAGCATATAAAATAATTTTCCTAGTCAATTCGGAAAATAGGCAGGACATCTATGAGTGACCTGAATTTCAGGATAATTTGTCCATGCCTACTCTTTGAAAAACTGGATACATTATCACTTCAAAAGTACTCCCCACCCCCTCCCAAACTTCTTTCTGATATTCCTTCAACGACTAGGTTATTTCCAAGGAAAAACACTGGAAAAACTAACGACGAAGATAAAAGAGCTACGCCTGGCAGTTGGAGGCAAGCAAATCCTATGGGTAAAACGCCGGAATCGACGGCGAGCGCGCGATGGCGGCGGCAGGAAGCGGAATCGGCTGTTTTTCGCCGCGCGCCGGTCGGTCGATTTTATAAAGAGAATAGGCGGAAAACAACAAGAACAATGCGGTGAAGACACACTTCGTTGAGCACTCTAATGTCGAGCACGTCCTGGCGGGAGCCGCAGCACGCGACGATGCAGGAGCGGCGCGCGGCTCAGGGATAAGGAGGATGAGAGCAGACGGGCCGAGGCTAATTCGGCTGATTAGAAAGCCCTTGTCCCTTGTATACCGCCGGATTAGTACTGAGCTCGAGTGTCGCGCGCTTACGCGCAAGCCTCTATGGGCCATATTGCAAATTAATCAACAGCAAGCTTCAATCCTGCCGCTGCATCCGGATTTTGAACTGGCGTCCCACCGTTGTCTTCCAGTGGTGTATGGGTCAGGGCTAACCCAAAAATTTCAAACTCTTGGAAAACAAATGATTTCTTGGAGCACTAATGCAATGATGAAGAAAAATTTTCATGGCTTAGCAGAATGCAAGAACATCGCTCTTTCAGAAATCTCAACCTCCGAGCTAAAATTTCAGGCTAACATTACACAGTTGTTTAAACAACCCAAGTATGAGGAAAAGAAAACCTCAGGGTGCTGAGGTGCGGGGAAATAAATGACCACTTCCTCAGCCTAAACTCAAAATCAAACTTATCACCATAGAGATGTACTATGGTACAGATGACCTTGGGAAAAATAGTGCATTATCCAGGGATGCGGAATAATTATGGAGTGATGGGACTAAATTTAAAAAAGACCACTTCAGTACTGGTCATTTCTAACCATGCCCTTATGAAATGCAGAAGAAAGGGTGAAGTATTGGTGGTCCAGCTCGAAACGGTCATCTTATCACAATTGGACAAAATGTGGTGTAAACCAAACAGGAACACTGCTGAAATTTTCACCAGTTCGGAAACTTCAAGCTGAGGTGCACAAATCCCCTAATGCGCAATGATTTGTTTGTTTTCTGAACCGAACTGGGAGGCACTTTCCAAGTCCTCGCCAGCCAAGGATACTCAAAACTCTTCTAGACTCTGGATTAGATTGAGGTAGTCACGCAGGACAACCAAAAATGTTACCGAATGTCCCCATATTTGGGGTGGGTAATCTCATACCCACTAAATCAAGTATAGAAAATGGAATGCAGAGAAATAAAGATAAATAGTAGTAAAACTATTGAGTTTGATTTTCTTTTCGTGAATTACCTCATACGGGAATCAAGCAAAAAGGTTTAGGTCTTCTTCGTACCCATACCTTCGATCAACCATAGGTAAGAGCTGGGTTTAGGCGACGCCAATAATGTTGATTGCAGGTGAGGGGCAAACTTGGTTACTCTATCATGTTTACGATGGGTAAGCTAATGATCCATGAGGGGCCAGAAAAACTGAACAAAAATGACTACTCTTGCCTCAACTTTTTTGAAAATTTCCGGGTTAGGCTTCTCCCGAACATGGATTACAAGATGAGCTGGTCAAGCACGCTATACTGGAATTAACAGTACTTTAGCGCTGATAATGTTGATAAATGGCAGATACGACATGAAAGTTAGCATAGTGGAGATACTCAGGGCACTAAACACACATTGTGTTCGTCCTGTAATGTGCAGAAATTGTGGAATCTGTGAACAAAAAAGTCAGTTATTCGACAACTCCCTTATTCGAGTGGAAATTCCAAAAAAATCATTGCAGGTGAAAATATCGGAAGAAGAAGTGAAGCAGCGACAGACACCTCTCCTCAACAAGCACAGCAATCGCAAGAATAGCCTCGAGGCAATAGAGTTACTTTTTTCGCTCGCAAAAAAATGTTCAGGCAAAAAATGCATTGTTTCGCTAGTCATCAAAAACATTTATCCTCAAATGAAAAAAAAAGAACAAGAGAGGTGGGCGCAAAACGACATGTATGTACTTTGAGTGCTCTTGACAAATTCGTCGTAGTTTTTAGCAACTCTGGAAAATGTTCGAAAAGAATAGGATTCTAGGATAGTACTGGAGCGGCTGAGACTAGACAGCACTGTTTTGCTATACATAATTATGTACTGATGCCACATGTATGACTAAGATTACCCAAGGTAAACGTGTTAAAGTGACACAAAATTTCCCATCGGCAACGCGGGGAAAACGATATCAGAGTGTATTTATTCACTTCCCGGAAAAGGAAAGCGACTTGTGCCCCGTCCCAAGTTGGTACAAATCTTACTTGTATTACAGGGGTCCAAACAGACGAAGAAATTTTACTTATACATATTTCAGTATTCTTTGATAAATAAATAAATTTTCGGTCTTCAAACACTTTCCGCTCATCCTTATTCCACATACATACTTTGCTACTTCATTCATACTATATTGGCTTTGGAAATACCAAGAGCTATGGAAACCCCCCGAGTTAACTACTGAACCCTCGAGATTTTATTCCTGCTCTCATGACTGCTCCAAAACGAATTTCTCGAACGAGTTCCTCCTCGACTACTCTTGAATGCATGATCCCAGGAAAAACTCCTGCAAAATCTTAACAGAATAAAACAGTGCTCGCAAATGATATGCCATCCCTACGGCTTCGTCGATGTTCGACTCTGCATTTTGTCCGCCAAGAAACGGCCCTATATAAATTCAACTGCAGCAAACATCAACACTTTTTCATGGCGCTCATTCACATTTTTCAATGAGAAATAGTTTTCCAATACTGGGAACAGCTGTGCGAGAAGCACCCCCACTTTGTGCCAAGAAGTGTGGAAGAATCCTTGCGTGCGCGCTGAAATTCCTGAGGCCTCCGTGTTCGCTCGTGCTCATCCAGCAATGTATCATTTTCGCTTTAAAGTGCACGTGGCGCACGAAAATGCTACCTTGGCGATTTCGTGTCGAAGCTGACGATATACGATGGTGTGGATTTGATTAGCTTGCAACAAGGTCAGATGAGAAAATTCGAGCAGAATCAGTGCGTTTTCCAGCAGCTTCCGGGTACTTTCGGTCGAAATGTCCCCGAACATAAGCAGAAAAATGCGAAAAACTAATTCTCCAAAAATATACAAGGAGTAAGCGAAACCTGTCCAAGTTGGGTCAAATGAGAAGTCAGTCACAGCCAATTTCTTCATCCAGAGATGATTCAGAACAAAGACTAGTAGCATTTGGTGCAATGCCCTATGACGCTATTTTTCGCGGATAACTTGTTACTATGTACATAATTGCGGATACTAACTCGACTTCCGTCTGTGGAGTGGAGTGCAAACGTTCCTACTGAAAGTCAGCGAAATCTAACCTTATCAGGAAAATGAAGTAAATCTAGGATAGAATTGAAAAATGGCGTACGCCCTACTGATAAGAGCCAGAGTGCATAATTGAGAGATTTTCCAAGGTAAACGAGTTGAAGCCTGGTTAACGATGGATAAATTTGGTTGGGAGTTTAAGTGTTAGCAAGTTTGTCGTGGGTAATTTCAATGAAGCATGCAGCCTCAGAACTTAAAAAACACCCAGGGTAGATGTACTCGCATAGAAAGACATGCTTAAGTGCGGAAAACTGCTGCTGGAGCGAAGCCTCACCTCTTCTTTTTTTCTGTTTTTCGAACAGATAAGTTCACTGTGGGGTCGCTTCAAGATTCCACAGCGAAAGCATCTGAGAGAGCTCCTGAGTAGCACGATAGTATATGTACATACGTACGTATGTGAAATTCCGTGAAAACCGTTGGGGACCCTTTTTTGGGAATCTTTTCCCCTTGGCTTTTCCAAACAGTGGCCTTCTCCCATTCTCGTTCATCACTACAATAAGAACTATGCAACCACTCAAATAGGAAAGGTCAGGCCGAATTTGATGCCTCCCACTTCTTCTTCAATTTTTTTCTGGAATTTTGTGGATTCTGCTCAAATTTTGAGGATTCGTTGACAATAGTTGACGTGTACTTGTAGGTAGGCATATAATTAGTGCACGCCATAAGTGTAAAAGTAATATTTGGGCAACGCTCAGCGTTTTCAGTAGGATAATAATGCTGAGTTGCCGGAAACTGTAAACTGTTTCACTGTTTTAGAGTTTTCAATTGTAGGTGAAATTGGGATGGATATAAGAACATAGCGGATGTTCAAGCCTTATTTGCAAAATTTTCGAGCAGGATTGTAATTTCCTGGAAGTTGAGCTGAGTAGTGCACGAGATCCTGAGTAATTGTGAACTTTCCATCGAGCTCGTCCCAGATATGTAGGCGGCAGAAAATATTAATACACTTGGACTTGAGTACTTGTACACTACACGTTACATGTACTTCGACATGCAGGTTTCTTAGTGAGTATTGAAAGTACACTTGCAGCTAATGAACCTGAATATTCTATTTTTGCTCCAGGATTCTGCAGTATGTGGTTAGAAAAAAATTGCTAAAGACGTCATGAAATTCCTAACGGACGGAAAGTAGGGTTAAAATCAAAAAGTTTAGTACTCGGAACCAAATCTCTCCAGCAGCCATTACTTTGGCGAAACTGTGCCCATTTGCCAGAAAAGTCGTTACAAGACAATCACAGGCTGTGACAGCCCAACTACGTACCAATTCAGGATGGAAAACCTCCCAAAAAAGAAATTTTCCACTTTTTGGGACCTTTCGCCTCAGATGAAGACGTTCTGGAATTGGAATTCATCGGAATTTCTAGGATTGAAACAGAAAGAATGGCATTTCTAGTAGCCAAGCTCTTCCAGCAAAAATGGAACATTCTAAGGAATTGCTACATCCTGTAAAACATCGAAAGAATATGTGAATATCCAGAATTTTCAGGCACGCATTAATTTTCTCAGGAATTCCATAAATTCCATACGGAGAAAGACATCTCCTCTGCTGCATCGTTCGATGAGATATTCGAAAAATTTCTCGATTTCATTCTCAACGGAAACAAATTGCTCTAAGCTGACGTGAAATTTATGCATATCTACCATATTTTTCCTCAGGAAACGAATATTTCCCCTTAAAATAGCCAAACCATTTCTAATCTGTCGCGAAAACAATGCTATCCTAGCGTATTTATAAGCATTGCCTGCGTTTCTCGTGCACCTCCACCAATACAACACACCTTTGTGCTGTCTTTTTTCTCTGATGCCTCACGAACTATCCTCCTATGTAAAATGGAGCACATCACTCGAACTGCTCGCTCTACAATAATCCAAAACGAAGAGACCTCTAACACCCTCCTAGCTCTCCTAGGAGGCAATTTTCCATGCGTTTTCCATGTTTTTCATGGAAAAACCACCTTTTTTCAGATTTAAGGGGGAATACAGGGTGTTTGACTAGAGTATCGAGTATCGATTAGTACTTGAGTATCGATTCGAGCTCTGAATAAATCGATTTCCGATTTCAATTCGGATCTAACCTTCTACTGTTCGAAAACCCGAAAGCTAACAATGAGCCATTGTAAATGTCAACTAGTCGGATGGATTGAACGCCGGAATGAGGGCAACTCGTACTTCATGCGTGCGTTTGACGCGCGTACGTCACCATGATGTAGTATAGACTCAGCCGCAGCCTTAGCATAACTCAGACGCACGCGTTTACGGTCTTGTGGCGGCCGCGCGGTATTTCTTCCAATCAGTGGACATGACGCGTTGCGTGGTCTTCACGAAAACCCGCCGCAACTAGATGCGTGCGTTTGACGCACGAGTGACGCACGCATCTAATATGCCACGTTGTTGGAGATGGCGATCATCCGAGATAAATTTCATGGGATCGAATGCCTATGATTTAGTTATTACCATCGCATTTCGGAATAAACTACTAGCCTGAGTAGATCAAATGACATGTNAACTACGTACCAGCCTGAGTAGATCAAATGCAAGGATTTTTCTTCAAAATCAAATGTAAAAAACCAAAATTAAATTCCAGCAGTGTTTGCATGAATCATGGAAGAAAACGAATTTTAGAAATCATATGTGCATGTTTCTAAGCTACTAAGCAATGGTTCTGCTGTAAGAATAGTTCGTGAAGCATCCTGAAAGCTTATGGATGCCCGTTGCAGGTCAAAAATAGCAAAAACCAGTAATCCACACCTATTCGTTGGGTTTTCTGCGATATCGCGGTGCCATGCGATATCGCGCAGCGATTGGACGCCACAAAGAGTTGTCGCGATTTCCAAGAAAAATATAAGGACCAGAGCCTACCTCGATGAAGTCCTGCATGACGTCTTCTTCTTGTGTTTCGACCGGTTTTGCAATATGAGTGTTGACCACGTCACCAACGCTGTGAACTCGCGGGGATCCTGGAACGGGGAGGGAGTTATCCACGAGGAAAACACAACGCACATCACGTTAGAAATCGCGCTTTAACGCATGATAATAATCCACGATAATTTTAGAAGTAGAATAGATAACTGCCAAAGAAGGATTCGGAATCCTAGCTGACGACAATTCCGAATGGTAATTCAATCGCTGCGGAATAGGCCTACTTCTGACGGGCCTAAACCCTCGAAAGCATTAGAATCCGTAGAAAAACTCGCAAAAACCGACTCCTATCGCTGCCGCGGCGACGAAACCTGAGCGGGCTCCGAGCAATGGACTACGTGGGTCGAGATTTAATGGACGGACGCGTGGCTATGGAATACTATAATTCATGAGAGAGCAAAAGTGCAACCACGCGGGCTGTGAGGACGCAATGGCTGGAGAAAAATCGCGGCCCTATGAATGCGCGATGAGCTGTGCGGCGGCGGCGGCGGCCCTGTGAGCTGTGGTGTCCTTAGTAAGGCCTTAACTCTTTAATAATGAATGCGCTTCTATCCGTATAGATGAAACTGCCGCGCGATTGAAAGCTGCATACTAATTGTGTGAGCGCGAGAAATTTCATGGGTTCCATAGAAAATTCTCAAAATTTTTGGTGGTGAAGAAGTGAAGCTGAAGGCATGAGAAAATTTTAAGGTAGCTATAGAATTGTTATATAGGCTGAGCCAGGGCCTGACGGCCACAGTAGTCAGGACCAAGGCCTAGTGGCCTATGGTTATCATTAATATTTCCAAATCCGGTCATCTTTGAACCTCGGCATGGCATACCACCATTTTCCCTAGAAATATATTCCAAACAACCATGTATTCAAATGAAAAATATGCCAGAGAAGCCTCTATCCGTGGTAATTACGATAACTCCCAAAGTTTACCTCTTTTCGGTATTCATCGAAAAGCTCACCTTCGATTCATGGGGTAAAGTTAGGGGTAAGGTTTACTTGTCTACTAGTGACAGGTAAAGTTTACTAAGGGTAATTGCGGGGTAAAAATAACTTGTGGAGGAAAAATAACTTGTCATGAATATCATTTCAATGAATCCTTGCATTTTCTTGGTGAATTTGCTATGGATGCACTTGTTTATAGTTGGGACCAGGGTAACTACCATTCTAGAAAGCTTATTTTCGAAATTTTTGAAAAGATTTTCAGCTACCTATTCAATTTTATGTCATGCGTTGACCTTTCTAATTGATTTGAGGCAGTATGCGTCACTGAGATTACCCAGGGTAAACGTGTTAACACCACACACATTTACCCATCGTTAATACTGGCGTCAACAAGTAGTTGGGGAAAGGGGGAGGAAACCTGGAATACCCGGCGAAGTTTCGGAAGTTTACCTTGGGTAATCTCAATGAGGAGTCCAAGGCTTATGTTTTAGGAGCCGATTTGGAAATTGGAATATTCAAGGGTATTCAAGAATAAGCTCCATATCCCTAGATCACTCTTCAGGGCAATTTATACTAGATGCGACTTGTGTGCGACTTTCAGACGCACGCATCCACTTGCGGAAGATTTTCTATGAAGATCGGTCAACGCGGCATGAAATTCTCAATGAAAAGAAAGCGCGGCCGTCGCGAGGCCGTAAACGCGTGCGACTGCGAAGCGACTGCGAAGCGACTGGCCCCTATTCTTCATCATATAGTCGCACGCGCGTCAGTCGCACGCATCCAGTATAAATTGCCCTTTAGACTACGCTATTCTACTTCTTTTTGAAAAAAAAAACCGAATTTCGACTTATCATAGACCGAGAATTCGATCCCGAATATATCGGATGTGTCATTCGGTCCTAAGTACAGCACATAGCTACATGCCAAGAGCAGTAACATGACCCATGGCCAAAGATCTGACCCTGGGACAACGACTGAGTAAGATACACCACCTGCAAAACCTGCCAACCTACACGAACATTCTAGCACTGTAGCCAAGAAAACGCCCTCAAGGACAGAGTATATCCTGAGAATCAGGGAAATGTGCTTCATTCGTAAATGACCATCGCGCCAATGGTGGATGAGTTTCTCAAGGTAAATTTTTTATGAATTTTGTCCCAGAATTTCACAATACTAGGTTGAAAAGAATGGTTGCTGAGGTTATTTATGTACGTCGATTTTTGATACAGGAAACTCGTCCATTCTGGACTAGCTTGAGGGTTAACACCATCCCAGCAACGTTCACAAAACCGGCTATATACCTAAAAAAAAAACTCAAAAATGAAGCATTAACAACTAAGCCCAGCATTACCCGATCCTCCTAACCCAGAAACTGAGAAAATCGAGGACCAGGAACGTCTAGATGCCTCTTCCGAATGATTAGCGGACGAAGAATAGCGTGACAAAACGAAGGCTCATAGTCTCCACGGGCATATATGCGAATTCTTCGTGATGATAGCAAGCCTTAGAAGAAACGGAAACGAACCCATATACATACATTGCCGGGAAACCCGTGGGGAAACACTATCGGATGGCAGCATCAGAATGGGCTATAAACTAGCCGTAAAAACTATAAGTTCGCGTGATCATAAGTACACCTAGGCTTACATCCTGGTTTATAGGGCCAGAAACTATGTTGGCACTAATTAGACACGCTTTTTCTGCTACTCGAAAAGTTGAAAAAAAAAACAGTAAACTTGAAGAATATTGAAAAATCTCAAAATCTTGAAGATTTTCTGAACAAATGCAAAATGATCTACGGTTTGTAAATAAAATGGGAACAATGAAATAAAAACCTGGTCTTCAGAAGCTAAGGGACCATCAGGGATTTATCCATCATTTCTAGGAAAGGAAAACACAGTCATTTGCTCACGTTCAATGGTCCTCACCCAGTACGCTATAATTTATTGCTCATGGGCTGAAACTCTTGTCATCTTTACCCAGGTTTAAATGTTTTACCCGGGTCTTTACCCAGGATAAATGTGTTGACGCTCCTCTGTGGCCTGGAAACATCGTATTATTTTATTACCCAGAGTAAACGTATTGGAACCCAAATTTACCCCTTACACGGTGTCCATCAACAAGTTTACCCATTTGTGACGTTGCCTACCCACTTCTTACCCATGGCACTCATGTCAACGCGTTTATCTCGGGTGATTCCAATGATTTATCCGGCCTCATCATGTTTACCGCTATGTAATCGAACCCATGGGTATGAGACTACCCATCCATACACGTGAACCTGGGTCTGGATGCACCATTGAGATTACCCTGGCGCTGACGCGCTGACGCCTGTGCTAACGATAGGTAAGCTCGTGTGGTATTAGCACGTCTAAGTCGGGTAATCCCCATGATGCATGCGGCTCCTAAATGTTTATTGGAAGGAAGGGTGATCTCATACCTATGGGTGTGAATACCAACTGGTTGCTGCTGGGCATTGAAAACGTCACAGATGGGTGAACATAGATGGGTGCCAGGGAAAGAGTAACCTTGGACACCGAAACATGTTTACCATGAGTAACCCCAATGCTGCATTGAGGCCATGAACTATGAGAGGATGGATAAGCCCAGATATTGTAGTTGATATTGAAGAGCAAAGTATAATACAAGCCATGGGACATGTATTATGGAAATGTACTTCTTGGTTTTTGTTTCTTCAGAAATTCGCTCTAACATTTTACCCAAACGACAAAATAATATAATTTTCGTACATAGAGAGCTTTATAGAAAAATAATCTCATTCAAATCATGGTGAGCTGGTCAGGAACGACAACAATGGGAGCAGGGCGTGAGGCAATTGCTCACGTGGGAAAGCCAGAAGTCCGAAGATTGCTACGATCAGTCACAGTAGTTTTTCCTGAGAAACAAGCGATTACGAGCGTTGAATTATTCGCCAAACATGGTTCCTGAAGGCGAAATTATTCGATCCAGGCGAGTGAAGCTCCATGAAACGGAGCCGCCCATTCCATTACCGAATGTAGTTGACGAATAATTTATGAATTCCATGTACTCCGTCCGTTTCAAAAACAACACCCAGACCAATAACTGGAGTGTGCATGACCGAAACCACGCCTGTCTAGACGATACTCTCTTCATACTAACAGTTCTTGTGATATTACATCGGCGATCTCCAGCCGATTTGCTATTATAGGAAACTGCGTGTCAATCGTGCTTCTCAAAAAAATCCGACAGTTTCCGGAAAACTTCGGCTAAATATCGTGGTAGTCCTGCACTTTCACAATCAGCGAGCGATTCCGCTTGAATTCCCTTTGAATTTCTGCCAAATTTGGTCAATCGGCGGTTTTTGCCTAGTTTCAGCCAGAATTCTAAGTAAATTTGGGCATGGAGAAGCCACGGTGATTTTTCAAAAGTTAGCAATAAATCTGAGGAAATTTTTTACAAAGTATGGGAAAGACCCAATTTTAAGGGTAACATATTTTCTATCATCAGGTCATAGAATTTTCTTCATGGCGAACCATTAAATTTTTTGAAACGGACGAGCTTTCGCAAAAAAATTTTGAAAAGCACTTCCAAAAAATGCGTTCATACTTGATCGCGGCGCGACCATCGCGCACATGCAAACTGCCTAAGGAGGAAGTTCCATGTGAAATTATCCTCATAGTCTGGTCATGTTGTGGTAACGGACGATTGCCTCAGCTATGCGACAGCGAGGATCACTGTTGCGTGCTGTTTATAATCTTTCTTTTCAATATCAAGAGATTCGCATCGCACCTGCTATCAGGATGCGATGCGACAATTTCGTTGGTCTTCGGTACCAAAATTTGCTCATATTCACTTCTACGTTCAGCTTTTTCAGTTTACAAGCTAATTCACTCCGATATCAGCGTCGCATTGTATGTTCTGACCAACGCCGCGACATGATTGCGCTGCGACGAAGTATAAACGCAGTCAAAGGAAAGCCAAAGAATTTTTATGGATGTGGTACAACTCGGCTAGAGTAGAACAAAGAAGAACAAATCTGTGACAATTCATACATATTCTTAAAGGAACGATTACCTAGTGTAGACAAGTAAATAAATAATAATTTTAATAGTAATGATAGTAATAATAAGAATAGTAATAAATTAGTCCGTTTTATAGTATCCTCTATTAAATGACTTATAAAAGCCATAACACCAATAATAGAACCATCAAACCGTCCTTAAAGATATAACAAAACCCGCAGAAATTCTTGAGCACCCTCCATAGTAGTTACCCTCCTCGATCACCCCCATCCCAGCGGATATGTGAGAGAAATTCGAGACGAATCCATCTCTAGTCGAAGCCGCGCCGGCGGGAGCTCCACACTCAAACTATGGCAATTAGACGGGGCCCCGTGGCCACAGAGGATCCGAGTTGTTTCCGTGAAAGGAGGAGACAGCGACGAACGACGAATATATCGCATTAGTGGCCCCGAAAGCGAGTTCTGCTATTGTTGAATGGCGATGAACCGAGCCAATTACTACTGTGTGTCTGTTGACACTCACCGCACAGCAAAAACAATCTTTTCATCTGTCATGTGGCGGTCGTATAGCCGGGGAGGAATCGACCACAAAGGAGAGTCCAGTGGATCAAAACACTTCTGAAGATGTGAAAAATTCATGGATTTGAATGGATATAAAAAGTGGATAAAAGATCAAACATGGCTAGAGGTAATTTGATCTTTCAGCCACGACAAATCCATACATTCTTGGGCAAAAAGAATGAAAAAGGAAAAACGATGGAGGAAGTACAAATTCATAGATGAAACATGGATGTACTCGTTGTGATCCTCACCCGTGGGCCTTCTTGAAAACATCTGGGACGGTTCTAGCTCTTTTACCAGGGTTGGAGTTCGCGGGTAAGCTTGTCATCTACCCAGGGTGAATGATTCGATTCCAGTTCTCGGAAACTTGGCCTCGCAGAAGCATTGAAATTGAATCGCGATTGGGGTCAAGATTGTACATAGCCTGGATGCATCATTGAGCTTACCCAGGGTAAAAGTGTTGACGCCTTTGTTAAAGATGGGTAAGCTCGTGAGGTTTCAACACGTTTGCTCTGGGTAATCTCAATGATACGTGCCTCCCATGAACAGCAATTTCACCCAGACGTGTATTTACACACGCTCAAGATGAAGTTACAGGACTCAGGTGTACCACTGAAAAGATGGGTAATTTCATACCCATAGATGTGATTACCAGCGGATGACTGCCAGATGTACAGGGAGGGCCATAAGTTATTGTACATCGTTTGCTGTCTTATTACTCTGCGGTAGTGCAATATTTTTTGGCAATCTTGGTCTCCCTGAATAGAACTGGATTTCCTCTATTTTCTGATTGCAAACATGCCCTGGATAATCCGGATATGACGGAGAAATTCGAGCGGAAACTTCAAACTCAGATTTCTGGTGCCGCCAAATGTACTGATTCAGGCCGCAATTCCTGAGCAAAACAAGCACAAAAACAGTTTTTGACAACGGATTTAAGCGGGATAAAAACTTATTTCGTACTCTTGAAGCCTATTTTGAGATGTATGTGCAAAATCCACTGAAGATCCGGGTAGATAAGAGCACAGGACGAGGCTGTTCCAGAAATTGCTTGGATGAGAAAACCAAGTCCAAGGTTTCAGGGAGCACAGCTGGTCTGTATCTGGGCCTATTGATGAGGCTTCATAGCCATTCTGCAGCATTTTTACTCTAGTTTTTAGATCACATCAACAGTTTAGCTGGCGTCCTGTGCTTAAGCGAAAAAATCCTAGAACTCAAATTTGGTGGAAATTGGCCATCATCGGTAACATGGAGTAGCCGTGGTTTTTCGTCCGCATATTTCTTAGACTCCGCCTTTGTGGGAAACCCCGTATATGTCTAGAAAGAGCACTTCTTGCTCTTCAAGAATCGTATGAGCAGTAGAATCCATTTCAGATATTTTGTGGATTTCCGGGGAAAATTGTCGCAACAACCCACTTTTCTCAAAAATTTGTTTCGAGGCCAACTGCTCGATAGCAGAAACTTTCCAGAAAAGCGGATCTTAACTAAAAGATACTATGAACCTTTCTCTATTCGGCAGAGAAAAGAGCGGGGCAATGCATGGGTTCCTGGCGGAGAAATAAAGGACCAAACCTTGTACAATAACTTATGGCCCCCCCTGTAGATAACATCATAAGTTTGGTAAACACGCTGTTGAGTGCTGGGTGAAGGACGAATTTGCGTTCACGAACACGATCACCTTGGGTAATCTCAATAACCCATCCGGGCCCTGTTGGGTAAAGGATAAGTTTCTCGTTTATCTGCGACGGGATTCAATAACGTATTCGGGTAAGATGTTAACCACAAGCTCTTCTGAATTGAACGAGTTCAGAACTGGTTGCAATCAACGATTGCAACCAATGGTACGAGCACCCAGGGGCAGCATGCATGATTGAGATTACCCAGGGTAACCGCGTTAGCCCCATAAAATTCGCCCATCGTTGGCACGGCTATTTACATGCTTACCCTGGGTAATCTCAACGATGCATCCAGGCCCAGATGCGTATCATCTTTTGCTCATCAAGCTCATCTACTCCAAGTGACACTGACTTGCTCCGAAATCTGCCCAAAAAGTCTATTTCTTCAAAGAAAAAAGGAACGAAATTGAAAAGATACCGAACCAGAATAACCAAATCTCCAGTAAAGTTTTTGGATAAAATGCCCAAATCTTCAGTTACCCAAGCTTGGATAAGCAGGAGGAAGGTCGACAAGCCGGACAACTGGCACAAAAAGGAGAAGACGGACTAGTAATGCGGCAACCTCATCAGTGAGATGAAACGCATCGACGGAGGAGGTTTTCATGGAAACGAGGAATCCAGGAAAGACAAAAAAGCGCAGGCCGCTAAGGACTCAACGGCTGAGCGCTCGGAGCATCATTAATGCTGGCGTAGATGTACAGGCGATAAATGCTTGGTAAAGGTATTCTAAGAAGGAGTATACATTCATTCTATTTTTCTGATGATTATTTGTCTTCAAATATTGAAATTACAACAATTAAAATGAATTTTGTTCCTAAAAATCCCCAGGTACCGGGACCCCCTCTTTAGCCCATTTCCCCCTCACAATTTTTAACAGTCACAGCAAAAATTTTCCGGATTATTATAAGTAATCCAGTAGATAATCTAACAGAGTAAAATGCATCTGAATATTCACAAACATCTATTCAGTGCTTACATTTCATCGCCTCGCCTCATTTGTTTACTACCTAACGAGCTGTGTTTACCTTACTGCCTCCTGTAAACAAGTTCCTTTAAGCTTTTTTTTCTGCAAGGTAATTACAGAGTTGAGCAGAAGCAAGCATGTAGGTATTAATTAGCAGCAGCATTACGAATAGAATGATTATGGGTTTTGACAAACATAGTGGATCGTCACTGGATACGGCATATTTTGAAAAGGCAGTATGTCATCTCGTTTCGTGTGTTGCGGAAATTAACACATCCTTGATCTCCTCGCTACGCTGATTCCAAAAATGTATATAAAGTGGCACAAAAGTGGCGAAAGCCACGTTCTTAGGAGGTTCAAAAGTGCAATCCGCGGAGCACTTGGGCGGAGCGCTCCGTGTGAATGCCGGCTGCCCGTCTCGGCTGCAGGTCAACGAGTTTTGACGCGTCCGATTGATAAGATCAACGTGTTCACACGTCAACTCGGTGAAGCAAACTGTCACAAAGCTCCTACAGACCCCGCCCCTCAAACATGAAAGCGAGGTGACACAGTGTCTTTAAATTCTGAATATTGTCTATATACAAATATACCAACCCCTACGACACTTTTTTTAAAATCTGGATGACGCGCGTGGCGCCAAATTCAAATGTTGTGAAGGCATCATTAGAGCATCTGTTAAAGAGGGAGTGACTAGAACAAAACATGCAATCATAGGAGACATTCCGAATCCGGAGAAGGTTATAGGATATTGTTCGATTTCATGGATTGTTCTGCTTCCTTCTGATTGTCCGCATAACTCGTTATAGGATACTTCCCGTAGGGAATTATCGATTCGAATATCGATTCACCGATTGATTTTATCGATGTTCCACATTTGCTCCAACTTGCCGCAATTTAGAGGAGTTGATACGTTTACCCTGGGTAACCTCAGTGATGCATACGGTCCTGGAATTGCGATTTACTATCACTTTTTTTAAAATCTATTCAAGTCCCGATGGGTGAGAAAAGTTCGCGCAAGGGATTTTGCCTGAATAAATCTCGAAGGCCAAATTTATCCGCCACGGATGCGCTGAGGAATCCATATCCACGAACAGGCTCCCCTTCCCAAGCACTTGGACTGCGAAATGTGCTAAATCTCCCACAAAAAAAAATCCCCGGCTAGTGCACGATTTCCGCAACTAATGTGTTGCTAATGCACTTAATTCGTTGACGTCTCTTAGGCATTCCAATCCGCGTCCAAACCAGGACGTGAGAATTTTTCCCGTCCAAGAACGCTTCCATAAATTACTCATAATAATTCTTGGAAATTAATGCACTATTCATGGCTCTTGGATAAATCCTAAAGCATATCGTATGAGATCCATAAAAACTGCATTGAAACTGAATGAAGTGCGTGGGAGACAAGGGTTCGCGGCGGGCCACTTCGGAAACTGCGGCATTTAGGCGGCTACTGGTAGCGGAGTGCTATCCTAGGAAGAAGTTAAGGGAAAATATTGACCATCGGGGTATTTTGAGGGATGTTTACAGGAACATGTTCTAATGCAGCGGCCATTAAATCTTGATCAAAGGTCAAATTGTGAGTATCACTGTACATATTATATTACAAGAATAACAGCAGCACTACATTCTTCGAATAAAAATCCAAATGCTTGCTAGTAGCAGATAAATGTAGTCCTTGTGCGCAATCGGTGGAAAGTTTCACGCGCGCAGAGCATGCGGCGCGTGCGCGGCGCGTCCCGCTTGTTACATCGGTCCGGCGTCCTCGCTCAGCTGTTCGAGGATGCCAGTCGTTAGGATTAGGCTCAGGTAAGCGTTTTTGTGCGGTTTTTTTTATTGTGCGAAATATTATTGTAATGATGAGGCCTGTGGCTAACCGATATTAATCGGATTGCCCTCTCCACTCTACGCTTTTTGCACATTTTGCCAGTGCATGCCTAAAATCGTCATTTTTCATGTTTTTGTGTCTTTTTCATTTGTTTTTGGCCTGCTTGTCCCGGGAAGCCGCTAAAAACGCTTACCTGAACCTGATATTGACGAACGGCGTCCTCACAGCTGAGCGAGGACACGAATCGCTGTTACAAGCGGGACGCGCCGCGCACGCGCCACGCACGCACCGCGCTCGAAGGCTTTCCATTTCCACGCACAAGGACTATATCAGATAATTATCCTTGTCGAAACTTATGCTTTTCCTGTGGAATTATTGGAAGCTTTTGTCTTATTTTTACTGCATAAATTGCCAATATTTTGTATAGAGACTACGGTAGCAGTTGATATTCACTGATGACGTGTGAACATCTCAAATTGGCTTAATTTTCACAAATTGCTAGAATTTTCGCCTATTGTTGTTTGTAATTTGCGGAAATTAAATTGTTTTAATTAAACTCAAGGGAATAATGCGCAGCAATTCGAAATGTTTGATTGAGAATCGGGCGCTAGAAATAAATTAAAATTAATCCAATTCTTATAGAGCTGCTAATAAGATACTGGGAACGCAAGTATGTATGAGCGATGTATTAATAAATCTGCTCAACATTAGTAATATTTATTGATTTTTGGGCTACACAGTGGCACGAGTTTCCAGAAAAATTGGACGAATTTCTCAACAGGAAATTAGTCACTTCCGGGATGAGGGACAGACAAAAACCCGGTAGTTTTCTATGCATAGAAGCTCTGCGCTTGGTCAGCTGCAAAAGATGCAGCTAAGCTGGACTTATCTCTGGAAGCACTAGATGTCAACAAGACGCGGTGTAGAGGTAGTACAGGAAGCTAATCCGCTTAAAAAAATCGCAGCTGTAGCTGAGAAATTCATCGCGAGATTGGCTGAGAGATGAGCAGAAAGTGCAGAAAGTGCAAAGGAAAAAACCCGCTTCATCAGAAAAAAAGTGCACCATCTAAAAAATGATAGAGTATTTTTTACTAATTCGTACTATGTTTATTTTGTTTTACTAATGTTTATTTATTTATTCATCTATTCCACGATTTTTACTACTACTACGCTTCACACAGCAGAAATAAAACAAGACTCCAACCACGAAGGTTCGATTACCACAGGAAACCAGCAATAAATACGTCGCAGAGCGAGCGAGAACGATTAAATTCTCAGATTTCAGCAAACAATCGCGGAAGAATGTCCGGACTCCGGATATGTAAATGGCATGCGGAATAGCTGAGACTGGGATCCCAAGCAATTTTCTGGTAAATGTAAGGTTTTATGCTATCAAAAGGTGGGCACACACGACAACTGTCACAAGTGTCCGTAGAGTGGATGAATTCATGTGAGGTTACAATTGACAGTGAGTAGTATTTACCAGTAGCAGATGCAAAAAGAGAGCGGAAAGGGGCGGGAGCGTGGGAAAAAATTGGGGTCTCCGCCATTTTGGGGACATGGATGGAAAATAAAAATAACAAAACATTAACTATATTAGATAGTGAATAATTATTATTTTAAAAAATTATGGTAGAACGAAACAATTAAAAATATACTAATACAAAGTTTCAATTTATTTCGTGAAGTAATTTCGACGAATCGGGCGAGTTTTAAGATCGACTGTTGACAGTTTCAAAAGGTGGTTAGGTATACCCTAGCACGGCATCCACTAGGAGGTTACCCAGGGTAAGCGCGACAACATGATACAGTCTTACCCATGGTTGACACGGGCGTCAACATGATTACCCTGGGTAATTTCATTTGCACACTTAAGGCTTTGAAAGTGTTGAAATCAGAGTAAAGATCATGTCAAGAGGTGAACAGTTTGTCCAGAAAAACTTGTAGAAGTAACTCGTCTAGAAAAATCCAACGGTGTACATAGTAGGTGTGGAAATTTTCCACGCGCGAAAAGTTGGTAAGGAGTGGGTATGGAAGCATGAAACCGGTCCAGGGCAAGACATACGGAAAACTCGTCCAGTAGAATAAATAAAACGGAAAATTCGTCCAAGGGGGAAAAGTATGAGAAAATGTGATGTACACGAAAGTTCTCTATTGGATCAAGGTTTTTACAGGATAAACTAAGTAGTACAACGCTCTTGGGAGACAAAAACAGCACTGGCAGCTTTCTGACTAGAATAGAAAATTCCAGCCTTCCAGAAAAAAAGAAATAGTTTAAATAGATTAAAAAAATAAATATGCGTGCATTACATAAAAATGCGTAAACGTCAAGTGGAATATTTCATGGAGAAACCTGTTCAGGCCCATTGTGACGGGCCTTAGTAGGGCCTTTGTTTGGGGCAAAAACATGTGACGGGCCTTAGTAGGGCCTTTGTTTGGGGCGAAAACAAACGCCTAATGAATTCTATTTGTTTGTTCACCGAAGCTGAAAACATGTGCAAAACCGCGGAAAAAATGTTAGTTTATCAAGAAAAATCCCAATATGAAGCAATTTTCCTAAGCAAAAATAGGATTTTCAGCCTCTTTTCTGGAATATGCTAAACTTCCTGGCTAAATTAGACTACAACTACTTCTGGAAGGGCTATTAGTGCAACATGAGCCTAGCGTCAGCTGACAGGGATTCCCAAATTTGACTGGTGTCATCCAGCAATGACCAGAATCAGATGACGATGCGCCGACGAGAGCCGCGTCGGCACACGACGCCGCGGCGGCGGCGACGTCGACGCCTACGACGAAGGTGTAGTAGCTAGCAATCGATATGAGCAGCATTCTCACATAACCAACTCGTATTTTCGGCGACGAAAACACTCCGGCCGGCCGGCCGGTTCGCGCGAAATTCCTGGATTGACCCTTGGGCGGCTTTGGCCGGCTATCGTACGGCCGGCTCGGAAAGCCGCCCCGTACGTACTCTTATTTTCGCCGCCGCCCGGCTATTCACAAAGGCGCGCTCCCACGCTGACCTTTGCTGGAGGCGACAAAGGTGAGGCCGCCGTCGAGTTACTTTTCCAATCAACAGTGGCTTTTTGTGGATATTAGTCAGTGCTATTGGTCGCGTGAAGGTGGAATAGGAGCCCTAATCGGTTGTAACGGGAGTAGAAGTGCATTGAAATTTTATTAGAGACATCCTTGAATATTTATGCTTTGAAATGTAAACCAGGGCCTGGGCGCATTACTGAAACTACTCAGGGTAAACGTATTGATGCATTGTTCTCGATGGATAAATCTGTATACTGCTAACTCGTTCACCATGGGTAATCCTAACGATGCATTTGCCTTCAGGTGAAGTTCAGTCTTTTTAGATTCCTCCAAGTCTACCAAAGGCAATTTTTAGTCATTTTGCAGACTGTTTTTACTTATTACGTTTTTTTACGGCCGTCAATGGCTACTTATTACCCTCCCACCCAATAAGGAAGCATTCCTAAGACTTTTTCTGTGTGACATAAACTTTTTACCCTCTCATTTTATTAGAAAAACTAGACGTCTGTTCAGTTAGTGCTATAATTGAATCCGGTTCAACCAATCAGATTTATTGTGCCTCTTAAGGAGACCTTAATAAGTCGTGAATGGGGATCGCTCCAGAGTGCACCTGAACCTCTCAACCGGTAACAAAGTCGGCTACAAACTTAATTTCTTTGCACTTACTGAGCGTTTAGTAATAGTTTTCGCTGCCCAACCTTTCCTCTATAGAACTATACCATTTCTCGCATGTATAAGGTTGTTAAAAATGTTCTCCCACTCTTTTTAAAATTTCACAGCTTTGGGAGACGAGGGCTCGGTGTGATAGGACAATGGGTTTGGACGGATGATGACCAGGGTATCTTTTTCATGCGTTTGGCGCGTTATGCCTGAAGAGGGTAGTGCGGATGAGCTCTGCGATTGGTCAACGCGTCGAAATAGCCAATCACAGATCTCGGCAGCGCTGACCCCTACAGGTAAGACGCTTTACATCCTACCCCACTTCTTGCAGGATAAGCTCCGCCCAATCTTCTTTTCTGGACCGTTTGCCTCCAGCGCTCTGGTAAGCTGTAACGTACTCTCTGTATAGGATGAAAACGTTTCTAGAGATATCACCCAGTGTTTGACCACGGCTAAGGCAAAGGCAAGTAAGTGTCTAAGGTGGGTAGCCCATTCGTCGGCCGGTTTTTCGATTTTCAATTCAATTTTTCAAATCCCTCAGGTTCGAAATAATTTTAAATTATTTCAAAAATCGATGAGTAACTACTCGTAGAAAAGAAAATCCTCCTTTGCGTGGCTATAACGCTTGGCAAATCGCCAGAAAAGGGAGGAGATGCAAATAAATCATGAGAAGAGCAAGTACTTATTGGACAACCTAAAAGAACCGATCTGAGCTGGGATTCATGAAACGACGACCAAGCCAATTGACGATGGTTAGGGTATTTGGTTACGTTATAGGTTACGTAACTCTAGGAGACACAGAAGGTGAAATTTGGTTTGCTAGCCTGGTTTCGCTTGGTTATTCGTTCATGAATCCTGATCCTGGTTAATTTCAAGCCTTCTCGCCTTCTGGATGTAGGAGGTTCAACTGTTGGATTTTGCAGGATTCGTCTCCTTTGAAAAACGACTGGTTCAATTCATTTGATAGAAAACTATCAGATATGCTGAATGTTTTCATAGCGGGTGGCTTATTACCAGAAGACTTTCAAAAGCAGAGAGGTGACGGTTTTATTACCCAGGAATGTCCCCGGACTCTATGATTAGGGGTAACGCAATTTGCTGATTCAAAAAAAACTTCTCTAATGCACCCTATTACATTGTTTACAATACTACACTAATCCTTCTCGTCCTCCTCAAGTGAGTACATAAAAGGAAGAGAAGGGCATGGCCTCACTTATACCGCATATAGAAATAATGGAGCAAAGCCCAGGATAACTACTTCCTGGAACTCATACTCCAGCACTCTACTGCATCACGGCGTAAGCGCTGCGTGTACGTGCGGGAGATTTTCGTGAAAAATTCATAACGAGGGGATTGACTAATAGGTGCGCGTGACGACTGGTCACGAAAACACTGTCATTTCCGGGAACTGTGCACTTCTGCAGCGGAATCAAACACCAGAATTCGTACTCATGAACGTTCCTGGAACGATTGCAGGCTTCCCGTCGTGTGGA
>JARK01001504.1:444364-455647 GCA_000688135.1 Ancylostoma ceylanicum | reverse complement strand
GGGGGGGGGGGGGGGGGGGGACCAGTTTCCATCATCGGATCTGTGTTCTGTCGTTTTCCACACTACTGGGCCATGGCGGGCCAATTCTTTTGCTGGAACTGTATCCTGGGGTTTTCACGGAGGACCGCACCGCTGCCGCGGAAGCACCGCGGAGGGCGCGGACGACCGCATCGCTGCAGCGGAGCCATTGAAAGCGTTAAGTAGTACGAGTGAGTTGTAGGGGTGTAACCATGCTCCATATATTGCTCAGCCTGAACTCCGTAAACATGTCTCACCCATTGGCGGTGAGACTACCAGCGGAAGACGCTGGAAACCCTGAAAGCCCTGTCCTACACCCTCGCCTTCATCACTGGAGACTGTATTCGTCATTCCGCCATGAAAGACGATGATGAAACCACTATCGCGTGCATAGAGGAGTGTTATAGGATACGGGTCTCAAAACGCAAGCGGCCAGCCGCCTCACATTCCGCACATCAGGGCTACCATTGACTATGAGTGCCGCCGCGTTAGGACCCCCTATCGTCATGTGTTTCCGGGCTTACGGCGCTTTATTAAAGATACCAGGATAGCTGCTAGTATATCATAGAAATATTCCCCATCAGGATCGATGTTTCTCTTTGAAATTGTAGAAAATTCTCTTTTCTCACTTATACGCGACTTTTCGACAGCCCCACTTTCTATATAGAGAGAAGAACCATAGAACGCAAACTATAGAGCAAATTGCTCGCTTACGATAAGATTTAGAATGATTTCTTCCGGAGCTGAGATGTCGCGATATAGTCGAAAAATTGTAAAGTTAATTAAACAGTGAATTTGCACTTGGAACGCGGTGAGTCTGCTTGGAAGCTGTTTATGCCAATGTCAAACAGCAAAAAGAAAGAACACCTTGACCAATACCACATCCTCAAATTTCATCTAAATGGCTCAATCTTTAGTTGAGTTATAATTTGAGATTCTGTCTACAACAGTGCCTCTGATCATATCATATTGACCTCTACTGTGTGTACCTATAGAAAACCGTGCTCTCGCTGGAATGGAAAACAGTTATCGCAATTTTATCGTATTCGAACAAAGGTAGTGAACTCACCATTAAGGGAGCAATGAAGGGAGTCCTGATATGTTTTTGAACGTCCACGGTGTAGTAAACATTGTCTCCGCGCTCTTCTTGTGAGTTCACCTTAACTCTCGCCACTGAAAAAAAACAGATTCCATTTTTTTTTCGAAGACCAAAATAATTTCTAGAACTGAGCTAAAATTGAGGCGAGAAACAAGGTTTGTTTAGTAGTTTTCTCTTTATGTGGACGAAAATATTAGTTTGTTGCAAAATCGATGTCGGGTCTTGACAGTTGGATTTTGAATTGTCGTAACTCGGCAAAACTGAACCTTTTCTGCTGCTCTAGTACTCATTTGAATCAGCACATCTTCGCCATTTTTCTGCTGAGTTTTCGTTCCACTAAGCCTGAAGCCGATCATTTCTCTCAGGAATGGGTCCCACCGTTTGAATTTGTGGTCATCGGTAGGGGAACAGTCCGCTGAGTCAGGCATATATGGAAGAGTCTTGATCTCCGCTTGCATTTACTTCCAGAGCGTCTTGAGTATGAAATGTGGTCTTGAGCCTTTGTGAAATACTAGAGGATAATCGAATTGGATCCACTTGTTCAGTTTTTCCATCATGCTCGTTCCTCCGATGGCTCCAGAAAAAGTGGAGTAATGAACCACAAGGCCACCTTCGAGATACTGAACATGTCTCTAGGTGATGGCTTCTACTGGTGCCTTCAAAACGGCGTTGACGTCGTCGAATTTTTGTCCATAACTCTGAGACACGTGTCTCCAATACTAAATGACTTGGGCCAACACTGGGCTACCACTTTGTCTACCACTCCTTCCTGCATAGGTTGGCAATATTTCCTTTCCAGGGCCCTCTCTTGCTATCGAGTTTGAATTCACGAAACAGATTTGGACGAATTTTAGCGAATGAGTACAGTTTGATTCAAGTCAGAAAACCACAACAAAAGAGAGTAGATCTGTATAAAAATGACCAGGCACAAAACACAAATGGGCTTTAGAACAAGAACAAAATATGTGGTGGAAGCACCATTTTGCATTCCAAAAAATTATTCCAAAGTTCGTGGTCCTAAAATCGGACAACGATTTTGCAACAACCTATAATAATATGTTTCACATTATTTGCTAAATTGTCGTAAACTGGCGGAGACATTCATTTGATATAGTGCGTTTCATAATTATAGGGACACCCCAATTTTTGATCGTAGCGAGCTTCATCGCGAACCAATCGCTCCGATTCCTTTTCCATTCGACTCAGGACGTGAAATAACCTCTAGTGACCAACCCCCTCTTTTGATCGTCAATGTAGAAAATTTTTGCTGGGAAAGATGGAAAAACCACTGTTTCAAAACTATAGGGACACCTGGTCTTAACTGAACAGTTCACTCAAAAGGCGGCAACAAATGGTGCAGTTTTTATCTGTGGATTCTCATCTAACAAGGGCTAATCCAAACATGCTATTAACCAGAGTGGTGAAGAGGTTCCAGATGAGATTCGGCCCAAGCTTCACCCAAAGGTTTTCAACCGCTTCTGTAAATTATTCAGCATAAAAATTCTGCCTGCAATGAGCATGCCTGTGCCTAGAAATTGGGTACAAGGCATTTTCTGTCAGAAGTGAGGGTCCAGGAGTGTTTTGCTCGTGTATGGCATCGAGTTTGCGGCAGCTTTTCCAGACCCTCATGGCCTGACCTAGAAGGATCATTGCACTTTCTTCAACTGAACCAGCCTTTTGCCAACGATAACCCTTCGGATTCAGCGTTGAATTATTGAAAAGGATCTGCGCTGTGTCGCTACGCTAAATTTCAAATGATACAAAGACAATGGACGGCTTGCACCGTACGCAGAACGACATCCACGACCAACCACATACGCGTTCCAAGTTCCATCATGGAAAGAAGTCGTACTTGTCGTCTAAATCCTTCAATATGATACTGAGGCATTTGAAATAATTATATTCCCCCTTACTCGTGAGAACAGATTGTCAATGGAGAGAGAAAATTTAGTTTTTCAAGACATCGCTCAAGAACCGACTGTGGCTTGGCCAGGTACGTCATCTTGCGCACAACGTGAGCTGGTCATTGTCTTTGTATCACTTGGAATTTAGCGTAGCGACACTGCGTAGGTCCCTTTTAATAATTTCACGCCAAATCTGGAGGGTTATCATTGACAAAAGGCTGATTTACTTCAAGAAAGTGGAGTGATCCCTGTAAGTCAGTCTACCAGGACCTGGGAAAGCTTAGGCAAGCACGATGCCATACACCTGCAAAATACTTCTGGACCTTCATTTCTGAGGACAAATGTCTTTTGCGCAATTTCTAGCTAGAGCTGTGCTCATTGCAGGCAGAGTATCCGTGCCGAAAATTTTACAAACGCGATTGAAGACCTTCAGGTGAATCTTGGGCCGAATCTCATCTGGAACCTCTTTACCACTCTGGTTAATAGCATGTTTGGATTAGCCCTTGTTAGGTGAGAATCCACAGATAAAAACTGCACCATTTGTTGCCGCCTTCTAAGTGAACTGTTCAGTTAAGACCAGGTGTCCCTATAATTTTGAAACAGTGGTTTTTCTATCTTTCCCTTCAAAAATTTTATAAATCGACGGTCATAGGAGGGGGTTGGTTGCTATCGGTTATTTCACGTCCTGAGTCGAATGGAAAAGGAATCAGAGCGATTGGTTCGCGATGAAGCTCGCTACGATCAAAAATTGGGGTGTCCCTATAATTATGAAACGCACTGTAGGTATAAGTCTACAAACTGACATTTTGTGCTCTCTGGTCTCAAGGAGAGCATCCGCTGGGAGATGCTGATTGACAGATGATATACAGTGCCTGCAGTGGCGGACGCAGGGGGATGGGGATGGGGCGCGGGGGGGGGCGCCCCCTCTTCCTAGAATGGGCCGCCAAATCTTTGAAATTACTTTACAATACAAATAAGAATCTTGTTTTCGTTTATTTTCAATCGTTTTTTTATTATTTTTTAAAATATTTATTATTTATTATTTTCTATTAAAGTTAGTATTTCAATGAGTAGCACCCATGCGGGACTCTAGAAAAGAGGGTGGGGCAGCCACTTGACGTGTGTGCAAAGTACTCATACTTTCGAAGTCCTTAGAAGATTAGAAAACAAGCGAAAATCATCAAATGTGCCCAAACACAAAAACCCTCTATGAAATGCGCATATTCTGCCATTCTTGCAGCCCAGCTAACATCGGACTTCCAGTCATGATGGTAGCCATGATCGAAAATTCTTACACGCATGTCGTCCTGTAAATTTACTCTCCGGTGTAATGCTATTCCCTCCCGTTCTTTATCACAGTGTTTCTTCACCCGTATCTGGAAGCCTCCCACACTGTTGAGCTGAAACGCACCCGCACTTTTCCGGCAAACGCCTACGCTATTGAGCTCCAGCGCACCTTCCTTACCCAAGAGTCTCCGACTATGCTGAGCGTTTGCTCACCTTTCTCCATCGATGGACCCATGTCCTTAGATTTTCCCACAGCACTGGAGCCGGGGGACCTTTCTGTGTATCGGTGGGCTCATATCCTTAGTTCTCCACACTACTGCCAGAGAGCACAACCCTCCTCTATTGGTGATCTCGTACCTCGGCGTTTTCCCCAGTACTGGGCGCTCGCGCATCCTTCTCACCCGGTACCGATATCCTGGCGTTTTCAACACTATTGAGACCCTGCACACTATTGGTGCACCAGCACCCTTTGCAAATCTAGGGCAATAGAAGAAGGTCAAGGAGGACTCAGGAAAGGTGGTAGTGTCCAAGCTGGAGGGCCACTGAGACACCACTGTTACTAAGCGCCTCGATGCTACGGATCTCCTCGCGACCACCTACCTCATTACTGACATGGGCCATGCGTAGTCCACACAACACCGCCGCGATCGAGCATCTGTGGGCCGCACAGCACCGCAGCGACTTTATATGAGTGAGCCGCCCAGCACCGGAGAGTGATAATCTTGCTCCGTGTTGTGGTTGTCCGGTGGTCGTAATTGAACGGTTTATTGGAAGAACCAGGTTATAGCACAGGCAGGTGAATACGAGTAGTCGTATGAATAAGAAGACGAAATCATATAGTGACAACGGCAGGATTTATATACACCGAGAGATGAGGTTCCAGAACATTCCAGAGTAGCTTTCTCATTCACCCTCTGGAGGTTATGATCAGCGTTTGGTACGACTGCAAAGGCATCATACACTGCAAGGTGCTGCCACGCCACGATCCAATTCCTGCACGACCCTGCTCGTCAACTCATTATAAGAGTGACCCGCCAGAAGCTACTCTACTTTGGATGGGAAGTGCTGACTTCACCTCCGTACAGGGTAAAGCACGGGGTGCGAACTGGAGTCCCCAAATACGTACCCCCCTTTTGCTATCACCTGGTTGTCGACGCATCAATGAGATTTCATAGTCTTTTTTTTGAATCAGTGAATAGCCTTTCCCACTCTGTGATTGAAGTTCTGGACCATCACAGCCAAAACTGTCAACTTTGGGAGAACGTGTCCAACACGTTAGGACATGTTGGAGATGCTAACCATGGCACAAATGAGAGGGATCAGATTGCTAGGAAGCTGAACATGTGTGGACAATCTTGAACATGTTGTAATATGTTATAACACAAACATTCATGTTTTCATCCTCTGCTCTCTCCTCGGTCCTTACGCTTGATCCGCATCCCTCTTCATCTCTCGAATACTGTAGCGTCCACCACAGGACAGGTGCGATAAGGCTGCGATACACGCACCTTCTCCGCACCACTCCTGTGGTGGAAGCCACAGTAACCTTGTGCGCAATGGAGCGCGGAGTCGCACAGGAGCGTGGAATAGCCTTCTGAGGAGTTTAGCTGGTTCAAGTAGTGAAATTTAAGGCGCCCTCATGCCCTCCGATGCTACAGTCTATAAAATCCATCGGTGGAGGCGCCGGCCTAGGCTTGAGTGTGCGCCGCGGGTGTATTGTAGGAGTATAACTCGTCCAAATAACTGCTATTATAATTCCGTTGGACCATTGAGATCAATGCAAAGGCTCAGAATGAAGTCGAAAGTGCAAGAACATTGTATACCCACAAATCATACAGAAGAGCACTAGTCAAGGTGAAGCTGAGAGGTGGTGGCCGAGTTCGACTCCAAACTCATTTGATTTTGAAAGGAGATATTGCGAGACGTTTCTGGATATCTTAGATGGTAAAAAGTGTACGATGACCTTCAAAATTTTACGCGAATAACAGTAGTAGTAATTTATCGCCGGGGCTCCGTCCTGGGCCCGTACGTCCCCCCCCCCTCTGCTTTTCCGTTTTTCCACTCCTAATACGTAGTGGTGGTATGAAACATCGCACCCGTGCTTTACCCTGCCTCCGTACAGGCCTGGTCTTGAGCCAAAAGAATACCAACTTTTCTTGACTCTCTCTAACGCCTAGCAAGGAAAAGCGTGCGATGATGAAGATGATTTGAATCGCTGGTCGAGCAACTTTTTCAAATATTTGCTAGTACAGTTCTATGCGGAATGCATCGAAACGCTTCCCGAAAATTGACAGAGTGACAGTAGGTGATTGCGATTTAATCGTTTCTTAACGTGTTTCCCTATTTTCAAATGGTGAATAAAATTTAATGATTCAAAAACCGCGAGAACTTTCCCTACAACCTCTCAGCCGTCATCGAGTGAAATCAGCTTACTTGATGTCAATATCAGCAGTACGCCTTCGTGGGTACTGCCTTCATTCCGGCTAATTGATATCCCTCTGCTTCACGATCAATGTCGCTCCTGATGATGCTGGAATTTCATACAAAGTTTCTACCGGCTAATCATTAGGGGTGGATATCCTCGCTTATTAGAGTTATCAGCGTGATTGTCCGCCGAATGCCGGACTCTCAGGCGTGTTTTCGTGCTCGCTTCGCTCGCGTTGCCTTAATGTCACACTTCCTAACACCACACCGACCGTTAAACATTTTTCGAAGCTCCCGTTTCTGCAACTTTGCTCTGTGGTTTCGAGGCGCCCGTTCCACAGGTGTGCAACAGTAGGGTGATGTCCATAATCTTTGTACAGGACCGCTGGACCCGTCTCCACGCGTTTCCTCACCTTTTTATGCCGGCGCACCCTTATCACACCGTTGTTCCCGTCTACAGGCGTTTCCCACTTTTCGCCACCAGCGCACTCTTTCCACACCGCTGGCCCGTTTCTCAACTTTTGAACGCTGGCGCTTCATTGTCGCGAGGGTGGACCCTTTGCGTAGTGTTACCACTACTTCTGGGCGCAACCCTACTGCGATAATGGACCCGCTGTGGTTACGCATGTGCTAGATCGCCCCTCATCCATACGTCCGATAGCCTGAGACGTGTCTCAGGCCACCATCACTTTTGATGGTGCCCGGATGGGGAACCTTTACGTATGGCGAAGAGGATAAGATCGGTCCGGGACGCGGTCCCGGACCAAAAAAAAAGGAATGAAACTATGCATTGTAATTCGGGCAAAGCAGGTTTACATGAAAAGCGCAGTTGTGGCTTAAATTCTTCACACAATACAGTCTAAGAAAAGCCGATGTTCATACATGGCCGGTTAATTCTTTTGAAGAAAATGTTTCCATGAAATTGATGGGAATTTGCGGGAAAAATACGGTTTGACCGACAATATCGTTCTTCGTTTGGGAAATTAAGCTTTGCGCAGTTGTCAAACTTCTTGCCAATGTTATTGAGGACTAGACGACAACAAGATCACAAAGGTACAACTGAAAATGGCTGAGAAATTCATGAAAACGTGAAAAGAGGAATATTTTGCTTATTTGAAGGAACTGAATGTTGCGCAGTTGTCAGCTGAACTGAGAATGAAATTCTGAGCAGAATGATATATAATACTTGGCGCTTTCGTTCACTCCCGACGGAAAAACCAGGGTGAGCCAAATACCCCGTCTGGCTCACCCTCGCGTCTGGCGCCCTCCCACATTGCGTGCTCTCTCGCTAACCCCCCTGAGCTACACGGGGCATTAGGCTCAGGCAGGCTTTTTCAGCCCAGCATCAAAGGAAGTATCAAGTGTTATATACCATTCTAGTCGGAATCTTACGGGCTTGGCAGCTGACGACTGCGCAATCCCCGAATTTTTGATCTGAAAGAGATATAAAGTGGAAAAGCGTTTTCATACATGACCCGTTTTCTGGGCCAGTTTCAGATAAAGGCACCTGCTTCAATGGGCTTTGCATGCGCAATGATGTCCCCAATTCGATAGACAACCGCGCAACTCACGAATTCTCAAGATTGTTGAGAAATTTCAAAGGACGCAAATCCCCCGTCTAGGTTTTAAAAATTGATTTCTCCCTGGATTCTTGATGGAATTTGTCGCTCTTGGTGTCATCTTGTAGGGAATTTCGTGAGGAAAATCGCAGACAACTGCGCAGCATATAGTTCTGTGAAACTACCGAGTTATTTAGCAAAAATCGAGCTGGGGCATTTTCTACGTTAGGCTGAGGGCTGGTCCCGGCACGAAAGTAGGAAGCCGGCGCGATTCTCATCTTCGGCGTTCCATCTTCGAACAAACGATCTTTTCTGCATTTTCTGAGCAATATTAAAACAGTTTTCGTTGAATCCATATTTGAAACAGCTTTCACTCTCTGGTATATGTCATCGTTCACTTTGATGAACCCTTCCTCAGCACTATCGAAGCTATGGTTGCAAAACAACCTTCACTTTTCGGCCCAGACAACCTTCACTTCTTTGACCCCTGTCTCACCCCTATCGTACGTATGCCCTCATCCCTGTCATTCGTCTTCTTTCTGACTCTCTTTTTTAGTTTCTGACGACAGTGACGATCGTTATGAAGAGATCCTACCCATCTCTTCGCTTTTATAACGTCTGGGCTTATCTCACACATTCAAATTGAGGCAAACACAACAGTCGGCCATTAAAAGAACTCAGTATGTCTGAACATGAAGATAGTGGGCGGAAACACTTGTAAATCAAAGTAAAAATTAAAATTCGCAACATTTCGTACATAGTTCAACGCGCTGAACACGCTGGTGTAGTAGTTTCTGACGACGGTAGCTGTATTTACAGTGCGTTGGAGTACTATGCGGTCGGACAACAAAATCCGATCCTCGTCTATCGGATTCCGATGGGGATCGATACGCATCTCCAATTATCCAACCGGATCGAGCTCCGACGCACTATAAATAAAGCTAGTGGCCTGCCAACTAAGGAGAATTAGGATTCCATGACTGTTTGTAAACATGCCAATTCACAGATTTTAACTCAAGTGAACAGTTTTTTTCCGAAAATTTGTCGTAGTGAAGAGGTTTTTTTCCTTTTTCCTATTCGGTCCAAGTACCTACAAATTATCTGAGGATTTCAGCTTCTTATTTCCAGTCCATCTATACAGCACCAGCAACGACTTCTCCTATAGAATGAGTGAGAAGCTGTCCGCCTCTCTGCAGCTGTCTCCACACATTCTGATGTCGTATGCTTTCAGTGATAACGAGTTCTATTCATTGCAGATCTGTCCTATTATTGGAGTTTGATTACAATTGTGCAATGCTTCGAAGAAACCCACTGCAGAGATTTTCCCATTTCTCGTAATCCTCCATAGGCAATCTAGAGGTGATGGGACAGTTCGAAGCGGCAGCAGTGCAAAAACAAGCCAAAATAACGATGGAAGCCTTCATTTTAGTTCGGTTAGCGTTTGAATCTGAAAACCACTGTATTCAAAAAGGATTAAGCCGGTTACGAAAGAACGAATTATTTCCGGTTCCAAGCCAAAACAATACCAATGAAATACCAATCCCCTTGTAGATACATACACTATCTCAGTCGCATACTCAGACATTCGCGGGATAAGAGCCGAAGCGGAGTGCAATTCAAGCGGCATGACACCTGCGCTTCAATCCCCAAAGTGGGCGGAATCCTCGCCCGAGCATGCGCACTGAGTGCCCTAGCTGCTGCACTTCGCGCCCGTGCTTCTGCTCCAGCTATCCCAATTGCGTGCGATTGTCGCGCTTTCAACCTGCATAAGTGGGCTGAAGTCCCCTTTGGCCTGCTCTGCATCTGCCTTCGGTCTGCAGTATGCCGTTTGATAACAGTATTTCTGATGTTTTCCTCGCAATTAGGTGGATGTTTCAACCTCCCCCAACCAACCCATTAAAAAATTTGGCTGAATTTTTCGTGATTCGTGAAGCTTACCTCTATCTGAGCACCCACCCATCCTCACCACCACTGCTTCACCAGGAGACTAGTAAATTTCATCAGCAACTTACACCAACACCCGCCCCACCCCACCCCACCGCTTTATTACGAGACTCGTGAACTCTATTTGCAACCTTACTTCCCATTAGTATTCTACTACTCTAGTATGCTGTTGCATTGTTTGGAGTTGTTTTGATTATGAATAGTATTAGTTTCGTATAATTTCATTCACATGGCTAGTTTGTGATTTGCCAAGGAATTTAGTTTTTCTTTTCTGCAACTATTCCAAACACTGCCATTCTGCCACTGACGAGTTTGATAATGCTAGGTATGCGAACATTACTGAATGACATTGACGTGCTTTGTAGGTGGTGATGTTGTAGGGTAATGAATGTGTGTAGAAAATTTCTCATTCATGATGAACGAGGATCCATTTAGAATTTTTTTACTTATTGCTGTAGTTGTTTCACTACTGACCTTAACTAGATTCATGTCAAAAATTCGCCGAACATGCGTAGCTTGTACCCGCAAACCAAGTGAAAATCATTGCGGAGGCTTCAGTCAAATTTCCACATTATTCAAGCTTATGAAATGTTTCACACATTCATAATCACTGTGGCAGCACCAACTTCAAGCACCGTCAACGCCGTTGTTCAAAAATTTTCACATAAGCAATACTGACTAAAATAGAGTAAAAAGCAGAAGCGTGCGAGGGGGAACAAAGTGTCTTAAATAGTTGCAAAGGTATCGAAACAAAGAAAAAACAAAATAAGGAGAAAAAAAACTAGACTAGTAAAACACAAATAAAGCGTACGAGTGAAAACATATGGAAGCAAAACGATTCAAAACAAATCACCAATAATTACATACTACAGTGGTAGAACACCAATGGTACTAAAATATTCTTGTACAAAGTAGAAAACTAGTGGAAAAAGCCACTGTCTCCGAGCTAGGAGGAATTCAGGACAGCCGGGTTCCCTCAACGCGCGCGCATACGGTGGATTTTAATAATGTCTGTCAGAGAGAGAGAGAGAGAGAGAGAGAGAGAGAG
>JARK01001504.1:415369-441068 GCA_000688135.1 Ancylostoma ceylanicum | reverse complement strand
GGGGGGGGGGGGGGAGGCATCAATTTTATTTTGGCACAAGGTCTTCCTCGGGCCAAAATAAAACCGAAGCCGCCTTTGAAAAACCGAAATTTCACGAAGACGCCTTTGAAATTAAATGTGATGCAAACCATTAAAAACCATAGAAGAGGTCAGAATGCAAAAAAAATGACAACCCGCCAGTAAAGTATCAAGATAACCCGCCAGTAAAGCATCAACAGATCAAACCTATTCAGAAGCTGTAAGAAATAGGAACAGCTCCAACCGTGGAACCCAAACTGGTTAACGATGACAACATTGAAAGTAGAAAGTTTGAAGGTTGGACGTGATCCACAAGGCAAAACGTGTTGAAACTAGTCCGCGGCATCATAGCTATTGGAGCGCGTATTCTAACGGCTTGGACTCCGTAAAATTCCAAGGACTCCTGCGCAGCGTAAACGCGATGGAATGGATTGAAATCTTTAGTAACAAAAGAGCTAAGGGGCGACTACAAGTTTTTGCTGAGAATGACCAGAACTTATGTAAACTGAAAAAGTGTATGCTCTCGATGTGTGCTGAATGCCAAATTACGGCGAGTTGCCAACACTCCTAGAACTTCTAATAATTCCACACTCGATGGACCGTACCCATCAAGTGCTTCAATGATGGAGCGGATCCTGCAACCCTGCAGGGAAAGTGTATGATGAGGAAATCCAAAAATTATGTAAACTATAATAAAAAAGTGCATGTTCATTAAGTGTCCCCCACGAAGACGTCGAAGAAGACCTGAGGTCTACCCCGCATATTCTTTGCGCCATGACATCGGTTCTGGCTAGCACGTTTCAGTTCTCTTCAAGACCTTTCTCAACTCTAATTTTGAAGGCTAATATTAAAGGCTGGACTTCGCAGCAGTTCCTTGGAATTTCCGGGAAAAGCGTTTTTCGCATGTGCATATTCCCGTGCGATACATAAGTTTTGGTCGTCCGTTCGAACACCTGTAGTACTCCCTTAGTTCTATTATCAATGAAGTTATCAATTTATTTGGCCGCGTTGAGATTGCGCTGGAATTCTCAGAATCCTCGGCGTCCAAGCCCGTGGAATATGCGCTCCAATCGACAAACTTGGACAGGACAGTCGCCTGGCCACTCAAAGGACGAGCAGCCTCCGTGCAAACCGTTTTTCGACCTCAGTCGTCTCAGCCACGGACAAGGCCTCTACGCTTTTCTACGTTTTTACGAGGCCCAGCTTGCCCTCAGGAACACCTGTGCTGGGGCCTGAGCGGGTCTCGCGGACATCAAGGAGAGCGCTAACAAGCGCAGGAAAAAAAACTCTCGCTTTCGCTGTTTCTCGCCTATTTGACATTATTTCATCGTTGGATATAGGTTCGTCAGTCAGATTTCCGGAATATGGCAATTCTTCGCAATGAGCATTTCCGTGAGTGTTGCCTTTAAGATTGAAAACAGAAAAACTGCAGCCGATATCAGTCTCGTGCTCAAAAGGATGGAGGGGAAGAAGATCTCGTCAATTCTTTATGCTATTGCCGTCCCTCATTCCATCCGAAGTCTGTGAACTATGGAGTGATTAGAAACGAAACCTACAACAAATGATTTTCTGCAAATCATATGATTTTTTGCAAATCTTTCTTTCACTATCATTCATGAAGGCTCAAGATGTGGTAGGTGTTCTTCGGTTGTTTCGAATAATGGTAATAGTGATGATGGGGAGGAGAAGAGGTCTTACATGGAGGGAAAGGGGCAAAAAGCTGCTGGTAACAGACATGCGATGATACTTTTACGAGTGACATTCAAGCAAAAAAAAAATCTACTGCTTGCTGTGCAATCGGAGCACGCAGATATGGGGCAGTTGTGAATGAATGGTAGTGCGCTGGCCTCCTTTTATGTATTGTTTCTGGCGTTCATTGGAACTCTCTAAACTTGTCTTGTTGTCTATTAAGCCATATTTCATGCAATGTGATTGGTGGAAATCCTCTCTCATCTCCAGTTGTGTGCAATGAGCTACGCAGATTAGTGGAGGTTTTCTCTCGTTAGTTGAAAATACCCACCAAATGGATTAGTAGAGTTTCTGATGAGAAAAATCAATAAAAGCTGTAAATAATGAGGATGAGAGAATTTCCGCAAATTCAATAGCTGAGAATGATCAACATGAAAATAGGCATTATCCCTTTCTCTGATGTTAAATTACATATCTTTATCTTATCTTACATTATCTTACAGAATCGCACCTACCAAGTACGCGTCGGGGACAAACTCTCATCTTCGTTTCCTGCGTATAGTGGTGTCCCACAAGGGGGAGTGCTATCTCCCTTACTCTTTCTAATCTATACTTTTGATCTCCCTGCAGCCATATCTAAATTTGGAGTTGAATGTCAAATGTACGCTGATGATCTAAAGATCTACAAAGTCATTAGTAAGACTGAGGATATAGATGACTTACAAAAAGCGTTAGATTACGTGAGCAATTGGTCAAAAACTTGGGAGCTCCCACTGGCAGTCGACAAAAGCTGCGCTTTACCGATAGGACGGGGACCGTTCAATCCCCCCTATCAACTTGCTGGTCGGGGTCTGAGATGCGTCACAGAGGTGCGTGATTTAGGCTTCCTAATAAATGATAAACTAAAATTTGCCTCCCACTGTAGAATGATAGCATCTGAGGCGCACCTTCGAACGTACAAGATATTCAAGGCTTTAAAGACAAAAAACCCACAGATACTTGTAAAAGCTTTTAAAACATATGTTCGTCCTATCATTGAATACGGCACTACGGTCTTCAGTCCATCCACGAAAGAAGACATCGATCTGTTGGAAAGCGTCCAAAATAGTTTTACTCGTAAACTTATGCTCCGATGCAGCACTGTCAGATACAGTCTTATTCCAAATGGCTATGAAAGGCGTAAGCAACTCGGATCATTTAGTCTCCACAGCAGAAGGCTAAAGAACGACTTGATTATGGCATTCAAAATTCTTGAAGGAGAAATGTCAGTCAAACCTAGAAATTTCTTCGATCTCACTCCCTCCAGAACAGGGGGTGCTCATTTCAAGCTGAGGGTTTCGCTAGCAAAAACTCAGGTTAGATCCAAATTCTTTTCTCAAAGAGTAGTCTCCGCTTTCAATTCGATTTTGGGGGGTAATGCGCTGTCAATGTCGCTGCAGTCTTTCAGAAAATTAGCTGCTCGTTCAGTGGTTTCGCATTAGAACACATGTCAAATTCTGTTATGTATTATATCAGTTTGAATGATTGTAAGCTTTTCTTGTATAGNGGGGGTAATGCGCTGTCAATGTCGCTGCAGTCTTTCAGAAAATTAGCGGCTCGTTCAGTGGTTTCGCATTAGAACACATGTCAAATTCTGTTATGTATTATATCAGTTTAAATGATTGTACACTTTTTTGTGTAGTACTAGTTAGCCTTGTACATCCACGTGCAACTGTGCACGTCTACACATAAAGATAAAGATAAATCACAATACATTTGGCAAGAGAATGTGCTTGGCAAGACAGTCTACGGGAGAAAATTTTGCTTGGCAATACATTTTACGGGAGAATGACCAAAGGTTCTGTTTGGCGATACAAGCAAGACAATGTGTTCGGTGATACATTTTACGGGTGCTTGGCAATACAAATGCCAGGACAATGTGTTTGGCGATACAAAAGGCAAGACAATGTGTTTGGCAATACATTTTACGGATTAATATGTTCATTTCATTCTTAGCGGGTGATTCAGTCATCATCGGTGTGGACTCGAAAGCTGGTAAGGCAGCGGACTCCCAATATCATCCCAATATCAGAGACATTGTACGATTCCCGGTGTTATCAAAATTTTTGCGCGTTCAAGTTTGTTTGGCGGTACAAAAGACAAGGGTTGCATGGCGATACATTTTACGGGACTTCTTTTTTGGCGATACATTTTACGGGACTTCACGTTTGGCAATACATTTTACGGGACTTCTGTTTGGCAATACATTTGACGGTGTTCGTTTGCCTGGCTAGTTTGCAAGCTCGTCTGCGAGGTTGCCAAACAAACCTCGCCAAATGTATTGCCATTCAACATCAGAGTAAGCTGATGTTGGGTGGACATTAGAATGGAATGGACATCGCGAAACACCCGTAATATGTATCGCCAAACACATTCTCTTGCCATTTGTATTGCCAAACAGGCTCTTCACTCATTCTCCCGTAAAATGTATCGCCAAGCACAATTTTATCCCGTAAACTGTCTTGCCAAACACATTCTCTTGCCAAATCTATTGCCATTTAACATCAGAGTAAGTTGTAGATATGGTGAAAAAAAGAAGAAAAAAAGAGATATGGTGAAGGCTGGAAGGCTACTCAGATCGCCTAGAGGTATAGTGGTGCATTAGGTCAGATCATAATCTAGCTGAGTCTCCAATTCTTGGCTGAAGATTGGTCTATTTCGGCTTGCAAACAGGCGGTTCGAGTAGCCAAGAGCGATCTTGGTTAGAAACACGTGCTTCTAGAAAGGTATGTAGCTAAGTGGATGAGCACAGAGAGGTTTTGTGTATACATAGGTTCTCTTGTTATAGACCGCGAACTTTTTCCCATCCCAAATATCACAACGACGGCCTTATACAGGGTGACAACAAAGTCTTTGGCCATACTCTACAAGCCTTAAAAATGCCTGTAGGTTAGACAAGGGAACCAAAATTTAGTATGAGTTTACTCAATGCATGAGCTCCAAAACCACTAGTAAAGTGTCGAGAAAACCTCCACCCTTTCCTATATAGTCCTCAAACCCCTCACGAGCCGCATAACCTAGAGCCCGCACCTCCTCAGGATTAATTACACCCTACAATTCTCACAGGATTTTAGCGATAGGTCCCATAATATTTACAGAAGCAAGGAAAAGGACTGTGCTATAAAGCAACTATACAGGTATGACCAGATATGTTAGTATTAAAGAGTATGAGGAATATTTCGTGAATGTGCCATGGTCACCAGAGTGACCTCACAACCAAAGTCTCATGAATTTTTCTTTGAAAGCAGTTACAAAGTTGCTTCAAAGGCCCCTTCCATGCATATAATGTGTGGTTGGGACTTAGCAAAAAACACAATCACGGATTCTTCCACCGATACTTTGAGCATTGACTTCACCTCTGTGTTTTCGCGAAAACTGCAACAGCTGAACACTTGGTGGTTTTTGCTCCAAAGAAGAATAAAAGAAGAATAGAATAAAGAATAAGGAAATATTGCTAGCAATGAAACTGCTTTCACTTATGGTCATTATCGAGAAATTATTGCTTTTCAATGTGTTCTCTACCAAGATTTTCTGGCAAGAAATCATGGCAGACCTCACCCGGCGGCCGCGCTGATGGCGAGCACACCCCTTTCACGACAAAATAAACCCCAGTTGCTGATATCTTTGCCGCAGAAATCTGTGCTTTTGGTGTAATATAGAGGACCATTGTGGGCATATTCGCAACGATATTCATGTCGGTTCTCCTTTGCAGGAGAGAGTTACATCAACCAATGCGGTGGAATGTCGCCATTGTGGATAATTCGTTTCAAAATTTTTTTTAGCCAATACTATAGCTCAGATGACGTGGGAGATGCTCAATTTTGAATAAATCTGAAGCGCTTCAATAGTTTTGCTGCGAAAAGTGAGTAGAGGGTAGGTGAAATCGAAATTTCTACCACGCTTTTTGAGAAATGAGCAACCGCGCCTTCGCAGTAGTTCACTTTCTGATGCTACCAAAGACTTTGGCACTGTGTCACATGTTGAGGATATGTTGGCAGCAACGTATGCAACACAACCAACAGCATTGCCATTAATTGTCTGGCGAAGTTCCCAGGAGAAATTTCTGTGGAACTTTTGGCCAAAGGCTTTGTTGTCACCCTGTAACAATGTCAATGTTTGTGGCAATCTATACCATCTACAGTGCTTTATTGATTCCTCTCATTAACAACCTGAAACTTCTATATAGATTGTAGGGAAAGTTCTCGCGGTTTTTGAAACATCTTTTTTATTGACGTTTTGAAAAAAGAAAAACACATTAAGAAATGAGTAAATAACCATCATGTACTACCAATCTTTGCCTATATTCGGGAAGCGTTTCGATGCCCTCGGCAAAGAACTGTTCTGGCATTGACTCGAAAAAGTTGCTCAACCAGCAATCCAAGTCATCTTCATCATCGCACGCTTTCCCTTGCAAAGCGTTGCAGAGAGTCAGGAGAAGTTGCTAATCTCTTGGCACAAGATCAGGCCTGTACAGTGCGGAAGTCAGCGCTTCCCATGCAAAGTCGAGTAGCTTCTGGGGGGCCACTCTCATAAAGAGTGGGCAAGCAGGCTCGTGCACGAATTGGATCTCGCAGTAATTCTCACCCTTTCCTGTGATTTTTGCGATCATTCTTTCCAGCAGCAGACAGTGCAGGTCTACCGTAAGANATCATTTGTTGTTGTCTTTGCTTTTGTGTTTGTTTTCCTCTTGATATCCTTGCCTGTTTATGGCATATACGTGCAGGTTGCACGGCTGCTAATAATAATAATAATAATAACAGTTTGCTGACCTGAATTGACGTGTGAAGCCGTTGATCTTATCGATCGAACACGTCCTGACTCGTCTGCCAACGTTACAGCCGTGGCGGGCAGCCAGCACAGCCTGGAGCTCCAAATTTTACCTCCCGGCTCCAAATTTTGGCCACTTCGACCCATTCGAGAACGGGGCTTTCGTCGCATTTTTGTCTGTTGGTGTACATTACTATGATTGCCATGACGGAAAGGTCCAGGATGCGTTTCACCATCTCATTNCCCATTCGAGAACGGGGCTTTCGTCGCATTTTTGTCTGTTGGTGTACATTACTATGATTGCCATGACGGAAAGGTCCAGGATGCCTTTAACCATCTCCAACATACGAAACGAGGTCCCCTGCCTTTAATGACTTGCCTGTTAACATTCGGGTCTCTCTCAAGATTCGGTGAAAATTTTGGTGAGTCGAAGAAGTGCCGTCCACTGGCGGAGCGGGGAAATGACCGCTGGTTCACATCCAACCAAGAAAAATTTCTCCGAGTGAGGCGTTGGAACTTTCCTTGTAATAATGTATTGGCCAGACATGTGCCTGATACAATATCCTTTTGTACATGCAGTGAACCCACTTTCCTTCTAGATAATTTATGTGAGTCAATGTGTACTGAAAATTGGCTTTTCGCACTGCGTTGTCTCCAGCTATTCGAGCTTTATTCTTGTCGTAGGTTTCACTGCACTGCGAAAATCTGCTGGAAATGCTGGTCATAATCGTTTTCACTCTGAAGGAGAACCTCAAGTTTTTCTTTTCTCGGGACAACCTAATAAAGCCGACCCACGCGAGCTGAAATTTCATATGCATTGTAAATTTGGAAGGTTTGTGTTTGTGTATTCAACTGCTCCATCAACAAAACGGGTTCAGATTTCTCTAAACTGACCAAGAAACATGTCACCAGAAGTTTCCGTAGTTTGAAAATGACTGCTGACAGACACTTAAAAGGACGGAACCTTGGATAGGGTTTCTCGGAGCAGGTTTCATTTCTTCCCTTTTAAACTTCATTCTATTTCCCTTGCTCATGAACTGCTCTTCTCCATAAATGGTTCTTGTTCTCGCCAGCTTTTTTTTTCTATGATGAGTCGTATGGGCTTTCCTGACATGGTCAGTCATGAAATAAAGATTGAATTATATTGCCAGAACAGTTGGTGGAGTTGTTTTGCATGGATAATTGGCGAACTCGTTCGCCAGTTTGCCAAGCAAGCCTAACCAAATGGATCACCGTTACTCTTCAGAGTGAAAATCCTGCGTGATCAGTTGAGAACTTCCAAGCATACACAGAACAGGCAATGCATATTATTGGAAATTTCACCTCACTGATTGAAAATAACCATTATACAACAAGCAATTAGTATTAGGTTGTAGGGAAAGTTCTCGCGGTTTTTAAAATTTTGCTTTTTTTTACCCCACGCTGCCTTGCAGCGACCTATCTTTTGCATATATAAGGAGGTCAGGTATGTGCAAGTTTATTAGTATCATTCACTGTGAACTCCTGCACAAGCCCTGCCAGGAAGATAAATTTTTCGAAACAGTACATTTGCANAAAGTTCTCGCGGTTTTTAAAATTTTGCTTTTTTTAACCCCACGCTGCCTTGCAGCGACCTATCTTTTGCATATATGAGGAGGTCAGATATGTGCAAGTTCATTAGTATCATTCACTGTGAACTCCTGCACAAGCCCTGCCAGGAAGATAAATTTTTCGAAACAGTACATTTGCAACCTTTTGATATACGGCTTCGAATCTGGTGAATTAGCAAACGTATCCAGTCGCCGTTTTAACGCTGTATTTGGGGACGGTGCAGTGATCGAACGCCCTGCGCAGGATTGGCCCGGACGCTTNAGTAGCGTGACAGTACCTAGCAGTGTATGATGCCTTTACAGTCACACCAAGTACTGATCATAACCTCCAGAGGGTGAAGACCCGTCTTTGGCTGCGACTCATGCTGCCCATCCTTGTCAACTCAAGGTGGACTGCACTTGATGTTGACGTACAGAAACCACTTCTCATCTGCTGTGAAGATGGGCTTCATCCAGTTTTTCATGCGTCTGTACGAGGGCAATTCAGTAGCCACCTCGGCACGTCGCGGGGGATCGCGTTCCGTCAAATCACCATCACACACTGTGATAGCTCTTGTTCCTTTCCCAACTGACGTAGGTGATGGGCAATGGTGGTAAAGTGAACGCCTAAGACTTGCGTCCTTCCACACATGGTTTGCCGTGGATCTGAATCTACCAGCTGCCGCAATCGACTGCTGTCGACTCCGGATGCGCGTCTCGACCATGAGGAAACGTTGAGGCTGAAGTCGCCAGCACGAAAGCGTCCGGGCCAATCCTGTGCAGGGCGTTCGGTCACTGCACCGTCCCCAAATACAGCGTTAAAACGGCGACTGGATACGTTTGCTAATTCACCAGATTCGAAGCCGTATATCAAAAGGTTGCAAATGTACTGTTTCGAAAAATTTATCTTCCTGGCAGGGCTTGTGCAGGAGTTCACAGTGAATGATACTAATGAACTTGCACATATCTGACCTCCTCATATATGCAAAAGATAGGTCGCTGCAAGGCAGCGTGGGGTTAAAAAAAGCAAAATTTTAAAAACCGCGAGAACTTTTCCTACAACCTAATATTTATGAGAAAGTGCAGATTTCTGTTGTACGTATTGCGCAAACTGATTGTAATTACTGATTTGAAAAGTATTGCACCTATGTGAGCTTTGTTTCACGTCTATGAAGAAATAAATAAATAAAAATAAATAAATGAGAGAGGTTTGACAGGTTACACAGGCTTCTCTCATTTATTTGTTTATTTATTTGTTTATTTATTCATTCATTTGCACCAAAAGTGCGCTACATAAAACTCCAAAGACAACAACATGGTTAACTGGCAAGGTTGGCAAGGTATAACAAAATAGGATTCCTCTAGGGCAGAAAGACATCCGAATAAGAAACTCTCAAAGATTGGGAAAAAAACTCAAAAATGGGAACAGTGTCAAAGATCCCAAAGGTAAGAAGTGTTATATTGGTTAGAATAGAGAACTTCAAGTTTACAGAAACTATGAGAACCTAGAAAAGAATCTAGATTTTGAGGTTAGCGTTGTAGAGCTGTACACGAGGTTGTTATTTCTTTATTAACGGCTAACGTTTCAGCGAGTTCGCCTTCGTCAGAGTCTGAAAGGGTGAAATCGACATGGATTTATTCGGACAAACGTCTAAGTAGTCTACAGAAAATTTTCTAATCCTACTTTTTGATCACATAGTACAAGAGCGAGTTGGGTAACCGTACCTTACTGTTACTAGATTTTACTACGATACTTGAACACGTACAACCAGAAGTTGATTAATGAGGCCAGTACGGCGATGTATGCAGATATTTCCAAAGTGTGCAATGTCCATCAAGCAGGGAGTGGCGAACACCCCCACCCCATCTATCTTTCAGAGATCGGTGCATTGGTAGACGTCTACATATTTGCCTGATCCGCCCCGTGTAAGCAGAGATACGCACTTGCCTCAGGACTTCAGTAATGGAAATCATATTTATACTCGATGGAAGCATCCTAGATTAATACTCCTGAAATATACTTGTATAGTACATCTATTGTCGTAAGAAAAAGTTTCTTTTGATTTCGATAAACAAGGCTCGCTGGGAATTCATATAAAAGTTTATATTTTATTACTATTAGGATGTCTCAAAAACAATGGCCGCAACCAAGAATATTTGAAACGTCATAACCCCACCAAGCTAGATAGACAGTTCCTGAGCGATCAGAAAGCACAAGGCGCGCGCCATTTACATTCTAGGACCACCTTGTGATTCCTTCGTTTCTGTGATTCCTACAGTTATGCACCTTGCGAAGCTCAGCTTCAAAGCGGCCATTAACTATGGGACAGCCTAATATGTTCACGAATGGGAAATGTTCATATGCTACATGATACTATTAGGTCGTCAAGTATGAAATGTCTGATTTTGAATGAGACGGTTCCGAGTAACTTTTCTTCAACAAGATGAGGTACGAGCAATCCAAATATGTCCCTAAGCTACCGGCACAGCCTTGTCATCTTAGCGGTAGCATGGCTGCGCCAACAGTTTGGAAGCCTGGGAAGCAGGTGACAATAACTTGGCGAAGGGCATTTCCAACATCATGTTGAAAGTGGAAAATTTTCTCTACCAAGAAGTGGACTAAGAGTTGGGAAAAGTTGTGATCAACTAGAGCAAGGTTTGGTCAGTGCTACGAATGGCGGGAGGATTTCCCTCCTTGCTACCCTGGTTTACGCAGCGCAGTTTCGCGAAAAATGGTCAAAAAATGGTACCAATTTTTGGGGATCAAACTGTGAAAAATTAGTTCATCGAGCCACTTTACCTTGTCAAATTGCCTTGAACACCTGAATAATATAGGGTTACGAACCACAAACCCTGCTGCATATACAGGCGTGGTTTGACTCCAATCCGCTTAAGCCACAGCTTCCAACTCATCTTAATCCAGGTTCATCACAACGCTCACTTTACAGGTTTATATCACGGGGTAGAAATTTCTCAAAACATCGGTGTCCCGTTCCTTTACTAGCCACTCCCTCTACAAACATTTCTTGGGTATTGAGAGTTGTCCTTGCTTCACAGGCTCCGCGATGGAACGCATATTCCGAAATGATACGATTTTTTGTCTTTGAATCGGTTCACAAAGGTTCGTCTCAGGGAAAAATTTCAAAGTTGATCAAAAATGAAATAGGTGATTTTGAGAGAAGGAGAATGTGCCTTCATAATGGAAAGAGAGATGAGATTGGATCTAAGAAAACCCTGAAGATACGAGCTGTCAAACTGACCTCTTAGAAAATCAGACATTTCATACTTGACGACCTAATAGATGATGGTAACAAAAGTTGATAAGGAAGAGAAGAATAGGAAACCAATTTACTTTGTCTTTCAATGTCTTGGTTTGATAATATTTTTTAATTGCAACGTAATCTTATTTAATAGTGCCCAGGCAGGGTGCGGTGGGGAGGGGGTGGGGGAGGCCAGGAAGGAAAATTTGGTTCATCCGTGTGGTGACCCAGAAGACAATATAGAATGAGTAGAAATATTTTTATAAATAGTAAACCTTTAAAAGTGAACGAATAGAAAATAACGGTAGTAGCAACAAATTAAGAGTAGATTAGAGAAAAATTTGACAAGTACTGCCAATATTTGTTATTGTGTCTCACTTTTCAAAGTAACTGCCTTCTTCGGAGGCCTAGAAGTGACTAACAGGATAGAGGAAAGGGGTAATCGCTTCGGGCATTGGTGACCCATATGAAACGTATGTTTTCTCACATGTTTAATAAACCTAATGATGAATTAATAGTCGCAGCGGAAGGATTGCCAATAACTAATTTTGAATGCGATTCCTGATAAGAAGAGAGTGTATATATGTAGCTGTATAGCTGCATGAGACTAAGGAGCACAGCGAGCCTCAAGAAGGAAAATGATTTTATAATGGTAAGAACTGTTTGGAATATATGAATTTCAGCATTTTCGGTTTCGGAGCTAAGAACTAAACCGGTCGTGCGACTTTCTTGGTGCCCCTTCCTTGGTGATGTTATGGAAAAATTGCTCCCCTAATGAAATTTGCTAACATTGACCCCTATCATTACCTCTCAACNGATTGCGGCAGCTGGTAGATTCAGATCCACGGCAAACCATGTGTGGAAGGACGCAAGTCTTAGATGTTCACTTTACCACCATTGCTCATCACCTGCGTCAGTTGGGAAAGGAACAAGAGCTATCACAGTGTGTGATGGTGATTTGACGGAACGCGATCTCCCGCGACGTGCCGAGGTGGCTACTGAACTGCCCTCGTACAGACGCATGAAAAACTGGATGAAGCCCATTTTCACAGCAGATGAGAAGTGGTGTCTGTACGTCAACATCAAGTGCAGTCCACCTTGAGTTGACAAGGATGAGCAGCATGAGCCGCAGCCAAAGGGAGGTCTTCACCCTCAGGAGGTTATGATCAGTACTTGGTGCGACTGTAAAGGCATCATACACCGCTAGATATTGCCACGCTACAGTGCGCTCACGGTAGACCTGTACTGTCATCGGCTGCATAGGGTGGCCGCAAAAGTCGCACGAAAGGGTCCGAATTACGGCACGATCCAATTCCTGCGCGACCCTGCTCGTCCACTCCTTAAAAGAGTGGCCCGCCAGAAGCTACTCGACTTTGGATGGGAAGTGCTGACTTCAGCACTGTACAGGCCTGATCTTGTGCCAAGAGATTAGCAACTTCTCCTGACTCTCTGCAACGCTTTGCAAGGGAAAGCGTGCGATGATGAATATGACTTGGATTGCTGGTGGGGCAACTTTTTCGAGTCAATGCCAGAATAGTTCATTGCCGAGGGCATCGAAACGCTTCCTGAAAGTAGGCAGAGATTGGTAGTACATGATGGTTATTTACTCATTTCTTAATGTGTTTTTCTTTTTTCAAAACGTCAATAAAAAAAGATGTTTCAAAAACCGCGAGAACTTTCCCTACAACCTATATACAAGTAACCTACATTATCAGTATAAATTATTAATAACAGGGCCACCAGATGTTAGGAAACCTCTGATAGCACGAGCCTTTTTGCCAATTTCTTAAATGTACCTTAAATCTATCTCATTGTGTATCTTAGAAGATTTTACTAATATTATCGCTGGGAAAAAGCAAAGCCCTGTTTTTAAGGTACTCTATTATTGCTTTGAGGAATTTTCTTAGGTAAATCTAGTCTTAGAAATGCCTTCCGATATACGCAGTACCTAGGCGGTGCTTAGCCTCTTTGTTGCTTGGCCCTAATCCGCGTCAACCTCTCATGTCTTATATGTAATTCCCTTATAGTGTTTACCTATATGAAAATATGAAATCATCTCTGTTAGTCCAATTTCCGTTTCAAGCGTTCACCGTTCTGGAATAGACACACGCTGATTTGCCATGCATCAGAGAAGATATTTACCGCTCGAAAAGATGAGCTCCGAGTTTTTGCGAATTCGTTGCTTCAGTCTTTCTGTTGTGGACTGGACTTCCATGTACCCTCATGGACTAGACTGAGTTTCGTTCGATGGGCTGGTATTTGGACGTGAGGCTTTGATTAGCTTAAATATCGGAAGAAGATACCGTACTCGGATCATCTTTTCGTCTTCTAGCGAGATGAGGATAAGCTAGTTCAAAAACGTACTCCGATGAGGAAATGGTGTACTCTATTGAGGATCCGATCAGGGGGGGGGGAGGTAGCGGAGGAACAGAACGCTTGTGATTTAAAAGAGGGAGACAGAACGAACCACAATTTCCACTGTTTCTCACGGGTTTTTACGTAGTTTTTCTTACAGTGGCTTTAGGTTTTATGTACTTATACGTTACTTATACGTACGTTTTATGTACTTACTTACTTAACTGCGTTCTCTAAAAAAGCAGAAGAAACCGGAAGAAACAAAAAAAAAACGTAGATCTGCTTTCTTTCGCTTGCTGTTGAAAATCCGTGAGCGCTGCATGACACCAATGATGCCTCAGAGAGCGAGTTTGTTACTACGACTGCTGTTATTGAACTGATTAAAGACAGCACTCACGGAATTTTTTGTGTTGGAGATTTCGCTGAATTTCAAGGTTTTCAGGGACGATGAACTCATAGGCAGTGATGAAACAGCGCGAATCACACCGGAAGACGAGAAATGAAGGCGCTGTTTCCCATGCGTCCACGACGCGGACGAGTTTTCCGCTGGGGATATATGCGCGTATCGTCACGAATTCTTGTGGATAGTGCGCATTCCGTACCCTACACTGTACAATACTTCATATACAACATGAACATTAGGCTAGACCACTCGTAGCATGCTAAATCAATAGCGTTAACTGGCGTGGCGGACACCAAAATGGTCACACTCTGCTCTGTGTCCACGGCAGTATCTCCACAGATAGGCCGCTTTTTTTCTGTGTTCAAGTTACCATTGTGATTGTCTGGCAGCCGACCACACGGAGGACGACTCACCTCGGAAGTGTGGATTTCCGTGGGTGCTGCCTTTAAGGAGTTTTTTTTTTTTTTTTTTGAGAATTGCCTCTTTGGTGATGGGACCGCTTCCTTGGATATTTCTGCTAACCTCATCATACTCAATTAACATTTGTTGACATTCACTTCCTATTCGACGCTCTGCGTTGAATATTAATCTTTGGATTTCAGAGACTCTGTTTCTTGTTTGTATTTGAACTCTTTGAATTTATTCATTTATTTATGTAATTTTATTCATTAATTTATTCACCCTCATGTATTTATTTGTCAAAAGCATTCATGGTGCACCAAGCACTGATTTGAAACGAAAAAAAAACATAACAGGGAACTGCAGTACGGATTTAGTGAGCAAAAAGCAGATATGTGCACAAATGCTGAAGTAGCAACGCATGACGTTTTATGTGGCTTTTTGAGGCTTGACGCCATCGTTTTTGCTGTACTATAATCATTTCCTAAGTCTTCATTAGAACTCCATACTCGCCAATTGAAGCTTTTAACAACAGAACAGCGTCACAACAATGCAAACAATTAAAGACATCATAAAATATCAGATAATTTTGTCACACAGCAATGCAAAAGTTCTTCAAACTCCTAAGGCTTTTTGTTATTGTCTATCATCACTCTGAACAATTTTGCTCTAATATATTTTTATCGGCGAGTTTTTTTTGACTTGCTTGGCCTCGAGCACCTAAAGGTGAACAAAAATCAGAGCCAACCTTCTCCGAATTTTTCTTTGGACTAGTGACACATCTCACAAGGGAAGTGCACGAACATAAGCTGCGATTTCGAAACGAGACATATGTAGTAGGAAGGCTCGTCCCAAACGATGTTACAGATTATACTTGAATTCTGCTAAATGGTTAATACAAGCTTAAAATTCCACGTCGATGATTTCCTACTGCACTGACATACGCCGCCTTCACTGACAGCAATGCAGCTGGATAGCCGAGTGGATAGTGATGCAGACTCATAGGCAGAGACTCGAGGGTTTGAATCTTCACGTTTTGTTTTGCAAACTTCCACTTCAAACTTTAACGGAATTCAGAGCTGATCAGGAGGTAAATAATTAGTTACTTTACACTATTTAAGCTATTGGAAGTTTTTCTCTATATAAGGCCTACTACTCCGCCTAGTAAGAGCATGGCTCGATGCCCTCTTAAAATTAGTCATTCTTCTGAAAAGAAAATTACCCCAAAATACCTGTTCAATAGGTATGGGCTTGCCCCCGAATTCGATGAACAAGGTGTTCGAAGGTGAAGTGCGAGTTTCGATGTTCTCACAGTCCATGTCCCAGTCAACGTCCATTTTCTCGGCATTGTTTTCTTCAATATAATCCTCGTCTTCTATCATTGAGGCACAGTAAACCGCATCGAGTAGAACCCTCTCAAAGGCCTCCGCCATCTCGCGCTACTGGTGAGTTGTGTTGGTGACATCACACTGACTAAATTTGGCCAGCAAAAGTGCAACCACGCGTGAGCAGTCGAACATTCCAAATGGTTAAAGAATAAGAAAGTGACCGAGTAGATTATGTTGAATGTCGGAATATTCTGTCTCACCAGCGACACCACATACCCAATATAGAGCATTCATCTACTGTTTCCAAGAGGGCGCTCGCAGTTATTGCTCATTTGCATTCTGAACAGCTCCGAATTCCGTGGAAGGTTAGAAGTGGAAGTTTGCAAAACGAAACATGAGTACGGGATTCAAACCCTCGAGTCTCTGCCTATGAGTCTGCATCACTATCCACTCGGCTATCCAGCTGCATTGCTGTCAGTGAAGGCGGCGTATTTCAGTGCGGTAGGAAATCATCGACGTGGAATTTTAAGATTCTATTAAACCATTTAGCAGAATTCAAGTATAATCTGTAACATCGTTTGGGACAAGCCTTCCTACCATATATGTCCCGTTTCAAAATCGCAGCTTAAGTTCGTGCACTTCCCTTGTCAGCAATAATTTATTGGGCCCTCCCCACAACCTGCGCTTCATTAGGCGGATAGTTTGGTCTATTATGCATGCATTTTACCAATGTTGACAACCAATTAATTCTCTCACTAAACAACTGAAAGCCAACTATGTCACTTTGCTCTAGGCTACTTACTAATGCATTTTTTGGCTTTTTTGCTCTGTGTATTTGTTTCTCACCAACTTCCGGCTTCGGGAAGTCGCATGTAAGCTCAGAATAAGGATAATTCTTTTTTCCGGATTATTTCTATAATAGTTCTAAGTGTTTTAGTATTTGACGGAGTGTATCACGAAGCCCCATAGCTTTCATAAATCTAATAAAAACGAATACATAAGTTGTCTTGTTTCCGTTTCGTTCCTTTCACTATACGGAAGAAGGACAACGAATATGGCCTTTCCCGGGACTCTTGAGCAGTGAGGGAAGGCCATATTCTAGTCTTTTGAGTTAAGTGTTCACTTCTCTAAAGTAACCCGTTCTGAGCATTCGTTTGTTTTTTTTTTCTTTTTCTTCCAGTTTGTCACGGCATATAGCCCGATTTATGTGTTTACTACGGCGCACCCTGAGTGCAAGAAATAAATAAATAAATAAATAAATAAATAAATAAATAAATATTGAATCAAAATGTGACTAAAGACACTAACCTTTCTTTTCCTCCTTCCCTCCTGTTGAGGGTGGCCGGGGTTAGATGGTTAGTGGGCTCTCAAACTTGGGTAATTACACCATTTACTTTAACCCTTTGAACTCCATGTTCGCAACTTTTGGGACTCCAGCACCAGCGAATTGTTTGCCGTTGATGTGGCAAGCTTTCGGTTTTATATCACCATTTTCAAGCTCAGCAGTAGCATAGGTTGCTAAAATAAATATTGTAAAGGTCTGTAAAGCTGTGATAATTTTGTATGTTGTGATATTACATATTGTAGAGGATAGTAGTATGTGCAGTGCGAAATCGTGGGTTGACTAAATCCATGACCGCTGCATATAGTCAACTCCAAAAGTCCGTAGACAAGAGTTGGGACCGCGGCGGGTGTTTTCCTCCGTGTCTCTGCCCTGCAGGCCCCGCTGTCTGCGTGCAGCAGCAGTGCAGCAGACAGCGAGAGAGCCGCGCCGCGGTCCCAACTCTTGTCTACGGACTTTTGGAGTTGATTATACGTCGAACGACGCTCTGCTTAGTGTTGGAAAAAATCACAGATTTGACGCACTTACCTCTGCTCTTTAAAGCCGTTCACAGTTGTGACATCATGGAATTTATATTTCTTTATAACTTTGAAGATTACATCACAGTATCCTGCAATGCATCACGCAAAAAAATGGAGCACACAAACGAGCTATAATCCCTGACCTTATATGAACAACTGTATATATAGACGTGTTGGCGGTGTGGACAGCCTCTTCACATCCTTTTTGTTATCCAGCAACGGTATTCATGAACGCTTCTGGGAATGTCATAGGCTTCCCGCTCATCCGCGAAAGACGAGCTTCTAAGGGTAATGTGACATATTTTTGTGCGTTCACCGTTATTTTGTTATTTTTATCGGTGGCGCAACATCCTGACGAAGCATATCCATTCTCGACTCGAGAACTCGTCCACTTTCAGGAGCGGGTGGTAGCTCGCAAACAGGGCTGTTCATTACTAACGTAAAGAATTCGCATTAACACGTTCGCGACAATGTGCTCAACCGGGTGAGCATGAATGGTGCGTCGTGTGGGACCGCGTGTTCAACCGGGTGAACACGCCCTTTTCACGGTTATATTTTTGTGAAGCAATCTTAGTGAGCAAACTCCTATACAGTGGTATACTAATAAATGTTCAAGCGATCTATACACTCGATGGGCAGAGCAGACATCCTCTCGTACTTCTTTAATGCGTGGTTGAAACTGACAAGTAAACGAACAATTTGTATAAAGATTTACTTATATACTCACTACCTCTTATGCAAGTGAATTTCTTGAATTAGCTTCAAGCTCGTGCATATCTGCGTTTTAGTTTGTCTCAAATTCGCGCATTTTCGGAGTACTATGCAGCAGAGGAAAAATTCCGACCACGTGGGACCACGTGCTCAAGCGGTTGAGCACGGGTCCTACTTGTGCAAAAGCGCGTGTGTCCCGCGTGACACACTATGCGAAACGCGTAAGGTCGCAAATGTGTTAGTGCATAACGGCCATTTTTGGCCGTAACGCAACGAATTTACGGATTAACGAAATGTAGAACTTTTCCAACGCACAGACCTGGTCGAAACCTTCCCGGCAAAGTGTTAGCTCGAGGGTTACCAAATGATTTTCCGGTAGAGAAATTGGAAATGGTCCTTCGTAAACCAACATTCTGCCCTCATGAGGGAATCCATACAATCGTTCTAGCATTTGTGGATCTATAACATACACGGAGCTGTTGATCGTGACCACCCTCATGGATTTCCAAGACCGTGCAGCATTAGGCAGTTTTCTCATTCACAAAATAATCTATGCTTGCAGGAAAAAGACCGAGATTACCGTTGATTTCACTAGAATTGCGCACCGATTTCCACATCTATGATAGATGGGGAGCCGCTATGGTGGCTATAGGCGCTATGGGCGTGGCGGTGGGCGGGGCCTAATCGGGAAAACTACATTGCTGGGGGAATCCCAACGAAGTAGTGCAAATAGCTACATGGTCGGCTGAAAACAACATGGTTCGGCAAAAGCCTGAACTAATGGCTGAACCATTGATCATGTAGCTTTTTGCCCGTTTTCATAGCTGTTTGTAAGTTGGCCCCATCCAAGTATACAGCCGTCGACAAACAGCTCGCCGCCCGCTTATGTGACCTTCGTAACAGAAGACCGACGCTTTTCAAGGAAAACTGGAGTTTTCGGGGTGTCAAATCCGGACGCCTTCTAATACGTCGTTGAAGTTACAGTGAGCATCGATGGGAGTGCGTTTTTTGCGGGCCTGGGAAGCACGCGACGCGACTGCGCTCCTCGGGCTGGAATCGTCACTGTGATGCCAAACTGTGAGGGGTTTTTTTTGAAGAATTGGGCCGCTTTGCTTACAGTCGACATCAACTGGGATGGACATCTATCAAGAAGACCCCTAGCTGCTATTACGGAGCGATTCTAGCGCGAGCTGCCCTGTCGCATCGCGTCCTTCCCTAAATAGACGTTCACTGTGTGCAATTTGGCGCTTATAGTTCATCTAACATTATAAAGTCTGCATAAGTTACCATGTCGCATTCATAGCAGAGAGTTGTTGGCAATAATGCGTGCGGAACGGTTGTATTTTTACGTGGTGTGTTTTTTGCAGACATTTGCAATTCTGCATAATCTGCTAGAAGTCCTTTTCTCAGTTTTTTTTTCACTGTGAGCTCACTGTCAAGAAAGTTTACATCTCTTGATTCTCCTTGCATGTGATTTACTTCGTTGCTTTCATAAGTATCAGACTTGAGCACACATTCCTGCTGATTTCACTTCAGTAGCCTTTTCCACTTTGATTTCGGTCTACACTTGGCTTGCCTAAACTGTACAATAACACTGAAGCTTAGATCAGGACTAAAAAGCTCTTCTTTTACAACACTTCGACCTCCAATTGAAAAGTAGAGGGATTTTTATTAGGAAGATTGTTCTTTTATTTCAGCATCTGCGTTTTCAATGAAAGAAAGACTGAGGATTGACCAGGAGAATTTGTGATGTACAAACTGTCAAATTGGTCACTGAGAAAGTCCATTCTCCATAATCAACCACCTAATTTTGCTAATGTGCTTAGCTGTCTGTAGTCTCAGCTTTTACGGATATCGCAGTGGCAGTAAGGTTTTTCCTGATCGATTGGTTTGAAGCTCATATCAGCCACTATAAAAACTCTTTTGCAAACCTCAATTTTTAGTCATTAAAAAAAAAGAAAAAAACGGCCTACTAATGTCATGAAATTATGGAGAAAAACCCTCATGAAACAATTTCTTCTGCAACGTGCAAGGAATACTAAGTTTCCAAAGACAAATTTAATATCGAGTGGGAGAAAGGCGTGTTGCGAAGCATTCGCAAAAAAAAAAAACTATGTTGCGGCTTATCAAAGGAGAGCAACGAAATCCAACTCCAAATCCGGGTACCAACGCCCACGAGATTTATTTATTTATTTACTTATTTATTTACTAGTGAGTATGAAGTAGTGGCACGTTGTACCGAATGGTGATGCTGTCTTCATGGTAAAATAATGAAGGCGTGGTCTGATTGCATGTGCCGGAATCTTTGCAGGCGAGCATCGAAAATCTCTGTCCACCAAAATTGGGCCACGAAGACCATTACCCTGTCAAAACAGTGCACCAATCTTTCGCGGAAAAATCATGCGCTTCAGGCAAGCCATGTTACGGCTCATAGGGCTGTGACTTCTTCCAGAAAGAGCCTCGTTCTCTGCACTGAGGATGGGAAAGGGTAACTGGAAATACCTGTGTGTGCAGTTTTGACTGGGGCGGTCCGCGGAAAAAATGAATGGAGGAATGAGTTTGAATGAATTTTCAGAGTGGATTTTGTTCGTAGCGAAAACGCGCATCCCTAGTTTCACAATTTAATAAGGCGGAGAAGATAGAGTTTTTCCTTGCTTAGAAGCTCAAGCTTACTGTCAAAAAAAAAAAACAACAAAAAAGCAATTATTTGCACTAATTCTATGAGAAATCACCCAGGAATAGAAGAAAAACAAGGAGAGGTGGGATTGGGGTTGTCACGTCCTATACTCACCTATGGTCGCGACAATGGTGTAAAAATGCCTAATGCTCCCTTCTGTGCTTGTGAATTTCAACGTGAGCACACTATTTCAATAAAATAAATAAATAATTACTCCAAGTGCGACTCTCTCTCAATCTCGGCATGATTGAAGTTCTTATAGGATTCATTGTTCTCGTAGATCTTTCAAATTGTCTAGCCCTTTCAGTCCCTGAAGAAGGCGAACTAGTCGAAACGTTGGCCGAAGAATAAAGATCATACCAGTCTCGGGTGTCGTTAAACAAAGAAACCTATAAACAATGATTTACTAAGTACCTTAGATGAAAGAGAGCCAACTTATGTATGTGTAGAAACACCTCCTGTGAAGTTTCGCTGCACTGATTACAGCAAGCAATAATATAGCACCGATTCAACAGATTAGCATTTACTCCGCCAACGATTTTTTGGGATGTGCAAGCTGTCGCATCTTCACATATCGTGCTCCAAAGGTGCACGATTCGGTGTCTGTCCTCAATAATTATCTAGCAGTGATGTATTGTGAGTGATCTGGCTTGGACTAGCACCCATTCTGAGTGAAATATCGACGCTCATATGCCCAAAATTCCTTCCTTCCGTTTCCTTTCTCTTCTCATAATTTTCTTGATCACAACTTTCAAGGTATCTAGTGGGTTCGCGTCAAACGTTTCGATGAGCACCTGCTCACTTTCGAGGATTGCTGGTGTTTGAAGCGAAAGTATTCAATTGGATACTGTTTCACTGCATCGTTAGTCGCTCTTCATTTCGAAGATCGAAGTTCTCAGTTATGGTCTTCCTTCTCCACTTCAGCTCAGTTAGTCTCGTCTGGGAAAATCTTTTCAGTACGATTTCTTGTTCCTAGCTGTTTTTTTTTTGATGGATATCACGAGCTCTCGTAATAAAAGTGGTGAGCAACCGACTTGGGGTGTGTATCATCATGAGGGAAAACGAGGCGGAGTCTTCCCGCCCTTTACGATCAACTCGTCCCGGTCGCATTCAAACTTTGCATAGTCATTTATAGTGGAATCGCGCGCGAAGGGAACGAGTCAACCGTAATGGGTGGGAGGAGGATTTGAACGAACCAATTACACAACAGTACCACGCCCCGTTTTCCCTCATGATGATACACACCCACCGACTTGTTATAGTTTTCCAGCAAATTTCCATACGTCTATTGGTGACGTTTTCAAAACAAACACAGAGAAATCACTGTTTTTCTTCCGGATGGATGCACGCGCGAATTACTGAGAGGATACTCGTAGCATAGTGGTTAGAGCGATTGTTCGCCGTTCTGGCGCCCAAGGGTTCGGATTCCGCTTGGATCACCGCTTTTGCAAATTCTGACTACCCGTATGACCGCTACACTTATCCAACAAACATCCGCACAAAAAGTAGCCCGGATGGCCGCAGATGACACCCTAGAGAACGAATGTCGGATAACTGATGTAATCGTGGAAATGCTTCGAAAATCCTAGGGAATCATGTAATCAGAACGCGGCGAACTATTCTTTTCATCGATGAGTTGTGTCGTAAATTTTGCCTCATAATCTCGATCTTTTGGCCTATTCTAGTTGTGCTTTTATTTTTGACCAGAATTTCGCGTTTTCTGATTATTGGATACAACTTTCGGATTTATCCGTGAATTTGTACTACACGTGCGTCACGCGACTAAAAGGAATGTATTGTAATGATAGAATTGCGCTTGTTAGCATATAAAACGACACGATTAGTACATTTCACTACGTACTTTATGTGGTTCGGCCTTTCAAATGTAAATCAACGAGTAATTCAAGGTCGTTTTTACTATATTTTCATTTTCTCACCTTTTCGTATCTTCACTATGCCATAGAATCAATGTACAAAAGGGTGGCTGTTGCCGATGTCTCTTCCTTTCCTCATCTTACCCTCAGTTCTCTACATTGATGGTGACTCTTGTGTTAGCTAGGAAATTTTATGGTTCGCCTTCCAGTTCCTAACACAGACGAATTTTTGGATGTTACGTAGTTTACCGTATGGTAGGTGTGCGATCACGTAAAAATTCCACGAGGATATACTAAGGATCACAGGAGGCTAAGGTGTTCAGGCGTTAGGTTGTCAAGTTTTCGGCCACCTCTTTTTCGGTCATGCTAAATTCTTTGAGATTACTTATGTCTCTTGATAGTTAGTCTGCGACGCTTCCGAGCAAAAAAAAGCTTTCTTTATGTTATCAGGTTGTAATGGTGTGTTTGCGCGTTTTTGCACAAAGCAAAACGTTATGTCCAAAAAGACCAATCATAAAGACCGGCCAATACGTAGTCTGCTTACATCGAAATTTTCTCCACATTCCGCCACGATCGGATCGGAAACTCGTCGTTGATTCCAAGCATGTTCTTGCTTTGCGAATGCAGGAAATAGGACCCAAGCGATGAAGTAGAATACAGATCATTTTTTATTCGTCTTGACTATCTCTTACTACCTGGCAAAGGTTTGCTTCTGTAAGCTCAAAGACGACGGTTTCGCCATGAGAGGAACCAGTATTTCAGTCGATGGGTAACATGGTTGACGAGCGCATCCAGAAGTTGGTTGAAGGGTATCCGCAGAGTGATATCCGTGAGGAAGCACAGGAATTTCAGGGCTATCAACAAGTTAGCTGCTTACCTACATATATCATACTTACATTCGTTCCAAAAAATACTTGCATCCGGCATCCACCGTTCGTCTGCTGAGCCGTGCTGGTCCTCCTATGCATTATCATAGTCCTGCGACGTGACTCAGTCGACGCACAGTTTTGCAGGAAGCAAGAATTTTAAAGACTAGTTATGTTTACTAGTTATGAAGAAGTATGCAAATACGACCTGTGATTTCATCAAGATTTGATCCTAAAATTTTGGCCAACCCACAGAATGTCGCTAGGCTTGCTTGGTTACCAGTGTCAAGAAGTAGGTTGAATTCCTTGAGTAGGTTATACGAATAAGTGTTTCTGATTCTGAAGCTGGTAACCTTGGGTTCCCCGCCAGAACGGGATCTCCTCGTAAAGAAATGCTCAGCTTTTGGTGGAATTATGATGGGACCACTTGTTCACCAGAGGTGTCAGCAAACCCTACTGCTGCCGCCGAAGTTTTTCCCAATGATAATGACCCATTTACCTCAGCCAACTTCCGCTCGTAGGTTCGCTGGTCCCTCGTTGCTTGGGGCTAGTAACACATCACGGTTCAAAGTGTTTATCAACCGTATTCCACCTAGCCTCTTTGTCAATCCAGATATGTTGCAATTTCTTTTTTTCAACAGGATCTTTCAAACATTACATCCACCAAATAAAGATTGAAACATTGAAGTAGGTACATATATGTAGCATACTTCGCAATTATTACTTGTAATAAAGAGGAGAAGCAATCCCCTAAATGTTGCTCAAAAGTGGCGGAAAACTTTCCCGACAACTCAGAATTGGGAAAACTTTCTTTATTTTCAGCTAAATTTCCAGCGTACCTATGTTCACTGTCTTGCTCTCCTATTCTATCTCAATAACATACCTTCTATTTTTTAATTTTCGAGCCCTATATTTGCATATTATATCAACGCAGTATGTGACATGTTTTCAAGGAATATTCTCAAATTTGCTTCCGTCTTGCTTCTTCTCCAACGCGATATAATTTTCGTTGACTTGTTTTCGACGCTGTGGTTAATGAACCATGCAATTATTAGACTTTGTTTATATGAAATTTCTTCAAATTTCAGATATGATAGCAGCTGGTGTAGTCATCTTGTTGGTATTATTGAGCAGCGGGTGTGAGTTTTCTCTTATTTTGCTCGCTCCAAACTTTTCAATCCCTCGAATTTGAAGTAAAAAGAAATCAATTATTACAATTGCTGTGACAGCAGTCACTATCATTGAGATTGCTCAGAATTTTGCAGACTACCTCGAGATTGTTCAGTTTCCTGCTTACAGGCTTGTCAAGTATTCTCAAACGAGAGGTGGATCTCCTTGATATGCTACGTACACCACTGATGTTAAGTTTCAATCGGAACACTGCCTTCATTACGGTAAGTGGTGCTACATTCACTGAAATTAGAAAAAAAATAAAAAAAAGAATAATATAGAAAATAAAATAAATAATAAACATTCAATGTTCTAGTTTTTTTTTTATTATACTTCCTAGGATTTTTTTGAAAGGATAACAAGACCCCGCATTTAATAACTTTGCTCGCAGGTGCACATTTGTCACGGTAATGGAAGTCATAACGCTCACTGCTTCCAGTACTACCCACGATGTTAACCTGGATATTCCTGCCTCTCGAGTTCCTGACTTCAGGGAACAGAAACTTCAATTTTCATTTCGCTCACCCCTGATCTTCACATGCTAAGGAGCCAATGTGTAAGGGGTGTTGAGGACACAAGAGATCGGGTACCCTAGAAATGCAAAAAGTGTCCTCCAGAAACGCTTTGTTTATTTATTTACTTATTTGTTTATTTATCCATCCACTCAGTACACCAAATAGATGCGCCATCAGAATAGGTATGGGACCATGAA
>JARK01001504.1:394231-410073 GCA_000688135.1 Ancylostoma ceylanicum | reverse complement strand
GGGGGGGGGGGGGGGGAGAGATGGGACGAGTGATGGTGAATCTTCCTGGGAAAAAAGTGGACTACGCATTTATACCCACCTGCATATACTTTTGAGCCAGTTGCACAGTCTGTTTTTGTCTATATGCGTCGTCGTCGGATTTTGTGAAGTGAAAGAACTAAAATAAAAGTTCTTGTCTTCAACCTATCACCTCCTACTGATTTCCTTAAAGAGCCAGAAAAAATGGATGTTCAGAGGTACTAAGAAGTACAGAAAAACACGGAAAAGCACTTTCAAACCTCCTTGACGTATGGACTTTGTTCAAAAATCATCTCGTACGTATTGCATCCAACTTCAGTCGCGTTTTCCGAAATAATCCGCACAGACGAGCGGAGTAGATCCATTTCTTCACTTGTTAACTGCCGCAGAACGTCCATTGTACTGGAACTCTAACTTTAACTGGGAGAAGAAGTTAGGAAAAGGAGATTCTTATGAGAATTAACGATATTTCTCCATTGTTCAGACAAGAGAAAAGTTTCGAAAGGTGGCCACATGGAGGAAAATCTTGAAAATTATTAGCTAATTCTGAGTGGAAGTGTTAACGATAAGAAGGCACCACCGGAATTTTTTTCAGTAAAGCACTCGTCGTAAGCACAGCAATATGTACGCAGGTTTTTATGTAGCTGATAGTCTAACGTGCAGGGTAATGCAACCTTCTTTGTAGACAGAAATAAGGTGCAAATACTTCCGTTCAGGTTTTACTTAGGTGATAATCTTACGAGCTGAGAAGTGCAATCCTCTTAGGATATATGGATGAGCTTCAGAGTCCTCCACTGTTTGGACTAGAAAAGGAAGTAATTTCCAAATGGCATCCATTAGAAAAGTACGCTCATTGGCTTTGTTCAGAAAAAAAAAATAAAAAACGAGTTTTTTTCTCCCGAAAAAAATGTAGTAGCCAACGGAATCAGCGAGATATCAAAATGACGAGTACGAAGGCAAAAAAAAAGTCGAGCGAGTTCTCCCAGCGACTTTGGAGCCTCACACGAAATCCGCCTCAAAGCTGACAAATAATTCATGATGCTCCTCTTAGGACATGAGTACCTATGGAGCACCTTCTGTTTTTCAAACCCTTTCTTTCTTAACGAAACTTATTATTCCTCAACTTATTATTCTGCGCCAGAGCTTTTTCGCCAAGAGGACAAAGAGATCATTATGATCACTAACGTTACATTTAGAGAGAAGAGGAAAAATTGCTACAATAAAGAGGACATTAGGGTATGTGTGCTTGCTAGAGAGTCACAATGCCAAAATTATAGATGGTATGACTTTTTCTGTGACCTGAAAAGAGGGAACATCAGAGTTCGAATCCCAAATTTGATTAATTAACTCGAGCTGCATTATAAAGTAATGTGAGAAATGTATTGATATGAATGCTTTATTGTAGTGATTGATATGGAGGGTTTTGTAGTGGGATATTTTCAACACTTTGAGGCATACGAATAGTAGCGAACTAGTCGCTAATGAACTGGAAACCAAGCAACATTCAAAGAAAAGTACGAATAGCCTTATTAGAGTTTATCAAAACGGAGAACAATTCGAGCGTACTAAGAGTACAATTAAGCGGCATCATGTAATGTTGGTTACAACTAATCGAAAAGATTGAAATTTAATCATTAGGTAAGAAGCAAAGACCTAATGTCGCTATAAAGAAGAGTTCAAAGACATTGGTGCTAGGAAATGGTTGGTTTTTCATTAGAAAAAGCAGATAATTGGTAGTTGTTCGGCTGGAAATGCCCAATGGGGAATCTCAGCCCCATTGTTCAAAAAAGTCCGATCGATATGTCAATCGATATGTCAAGCTGGAGTGAGTTAGTTAACTTGGAGCACAAGGTCCATCCCTTTACGAAAATAATACTTTTAATTTGGATTTGAAATTGCAACCTCAAATGGTTACCGATCGTTAACATGGATGTCAACTCTTTTACCCTGCGTAACATCAACGATGCATCCATCCTCCGAGCTATAGTGAACTCCAAACGGCCGTAGACGAGGCGCGGCGGCACGGCGTTCTTGAGCAAAGACGCAGGGGCACTGCATGCTGGCTCTGTTCGTCTGTTGCGGCGTGGCGATCGAGTCTTCTGCTGCTGGCAGAACCAGGCAATCAGAGCCAGCATGGAGAGCCCCTACGTCTCAGTTCAAGAACGCCGCGCCGCGGTACCGCCCCTAATGTACGGCTGTCCGGAGTTCACTGTATGTAGTTAGATTTTGAGCTGCAATGTAGGCGGTAGTAAGGAGGTCTTTCCTAATCGGGAATATTTTGCAAGTATGTAAAATGCCAAGGAAACTTAGATTGTCGTGTGCTACTTTCACTGGGGGCATCCAAAGAAATAAAAAGACAATAACATCAATTCTGCTCGATTTTTACAACAAAAATCAGGTAAAGGGGATTTGAGTGAAAAGAAGGCCGTGAAAGCCTACTTAAAAATTGAAACTGTTACTGCCTTCACCTTGCCAACTTCGTTCGAAATAAATCCCAGTCATTATTTCACCAATAATTTAATTCGTGCCAGCAGAAACCAGCAACTTTTACGCGACCATTAATCGAAATCGTTGCGAAGCTGCACTTTTCTAGCCAGGTGCACGTGTTTTTCTCATGGAATTCCTGTATCATTCATTGGATTATGAGAAAAAAGTCAGGAACGCATGTAAGCCTTTTTCTAATGTGCAGTGTTTGCGGTCAATTTTTTTTCTAGAGTGATTGTTTTTCGCCCTCCTCAGTTGCATTGAGTCGGCCTTTCCGGTTGCAGCTACATACTTAGGTGCTACAGGTGCTGCACAAAAATATTATGGGAATGGTTAAAAAAATTATCACGGAACGCCATTTATTTTAGTTCCAGGCTCAGACAAAGCCGCTGAATGAATGCTCGTAGTGCAGCGGAAAGAAAGGACATGTCTCGTGGATTTCTCCCATCACTCGGTACCAGGTTAAATGGAAAATCGTCTGTATTTTCGCCGTCTGCTGTGAGGCGAATGGGATTTGAAACAATTCTCAATGGCTGAGGGGAGCTGTGAACACTCGGACCTAAGCGCACAGCAAAGAAAATTTTAGGGTGTGTATCGTCGTGAGGGAAAGTGCGGCGGAAACTTCTAACCCTCCACAATCAACTCGTCCACGGTCACATTCAAATTTTCAGGACATAGGTGGTGGAATAGCGCTCGGACGGAAGGAGTCAACCGCAAAGGGCGAGAAAAGGGTTTAAACAGACCGACCGCAGAACCATGCTCCTCCCACGTTTTTCCTCACGATGGTACACACCCATATTTTTACCCACAACCTAGGCAAACGATGTAATCCCTTAGGTGAGCAGGAACCATACTATATATCATACTAATAATGTTAATACTAATTATTGAGCATACATAATTGATACTCTAATCAGTTTTTTTTCATCCCAGTTTTTTCTCACCCTCTCGCCCACTTTCTGAGTCCGCCACTGTGGCGGGAAAGTCTCCCTATCGCAAGACTCCTGCAATAGGGGGTCCTGGAGTAATATGAGCACCCGTAGCTCACGGCAAAGGGATCATTTCCTATCCGTTACATTGTATGTGGACGGGAGTTTCTAATTTGCTCAACAGATCCAGGCTAAGTGCTTACCTTGCTTAATAATAATGTCTAACAGTTGTAAGAGTTCAGTTAGTTCAGCAGAAAGTCAACAGACTCAAATCACGATCACTACAGGCAGAGATGATAGCTGCTGATTACAGGGAACGGAAGAAAGACGCTTCGCATATAAGGCCTGCCGGAAGAGGCATGGACAGAGAAAGAGGGACGAAGGGGCGAAGTGCTCCTCACAACTTCGGACCCAGTTGCCCTTACTATGCGGATATTCGATGCCGATCTATCTTCCGTTGCTGTGTTCTGTATCGCTTTCCATAGTTGACAAACACAGACGTACATACTCAGCACTTATGTGTTTCCACCGTGCAGTAATACCGCACGTATAACTCAATAATGAATGTGCAAAGAATCTTGAAGAACCGGCTGTTGTTAGCACGGATAAGCGTGTAGGCGCACAGCAGATCTAGCCAGAAAAACTAGCCAGGAACACTTTGCATGAGTTTGTGCGATAAAGATATGATAAAGTTAAAGATAAACAGTCATTGTTGTTTTCAACAGAGGGGAAAATTTGTCAACAAATAGAATGCACATAATTGTCTGCAAAATAGACTGTAACTTCCAAGAAATACTGGGGACATTTCTGTGAAAGGCTCCACAACTACAGCATATGAGACATACACGTGAAATCCGCATGTGAAACTGTGTTCAATTTATATTTTCAATGCAACTACAATTCCTGCTAATGTGAACGATTCCTGCTACATAACATTTCTAGCTGTGAGCTGAGTTGTGCAAAAAAAGCAAGGCGAGATTGGAAAATACTTTGTTTTCGTTGTGTTCGGTGTGTGAAACTCTTCAAAAACACCCATGTGATTTCCGTTTAATCGGGAGGAAAAGAGAAAGGAAGATCTTGCAAGGAAAACAATCCTATTATTGATTCCAAAGATCCTCCTGATTGCATCATGAGTTTGGTAAAACTGAGAGAAGTCGTCAAGCAAGACGTGCCATTATCTTCTTCTTCTTCCTCTTCTTTAGCGTTTGTCCCTTGTAATGGCCGGGTCCGCTTTGCTGATTCGCTGACGCCATTTGGCCCGATCGTGTGCCTGGTCCGGGTGGATGCGAGCTAATTTCAAGTCGGAGTGGAGTGTGTCGATCCATCGTTGCTTCGTTCGTTTTTTCGGCCGCTTGTCGGATACATCGAGATTGAGGGCGATTTTTTTCAATAATTAATAGAAGTGACCTGCTAGATCATGATAAAAAAATAAATAAAAGTAAACTAATACAAGATTTTTATTTGTATTGTGAAGTAAATTCAAAAATTTTCCGCCGACCTCTTCTGCGTCCGCCACTTCTACATAGATGACGATTTTTATCCATAACCACCTCTTTCAAAAGTCAAATGTGTTCCGATATCGACGGAACGAAGCAATACTACGAAGAGACTATATGTCTCAAAAAGGGCAAGGAGATAATTGGCTAACAAATATAGAAATGGCAAATATTTTTTCTGCAACAGGAGGATTCGTGGCGAACTACGCCCAACTCCAAAGACGAACTTAATCGCTGCGAGAAACTAGACGAATAGTGGTATCGCTAGCTCCATATTCTCAGTATTGAGTGCTGTTTTTCAGAACTTTTCCTGGGAATCATGAGGGAAGCCCCAAAACCTCGTGGGAGATCTGAATTCTCAATGGAACTGACGGGTTTCTCTATTTACTAAAGGATTTTCGGAACATGATGCAAATATATGTACAAATATGTGTTTGAAATGTCCACCAACATTATACCACTAACTATATATGTACAAGTTGTTCCCCAAAGCCGACACCACCACACCTTCATGTTAACATCATCAGCTCCAATGATTTGACTGAAGAAGGAAGGATACCAGATGGCCGTGGCAATTCAAAATGGGGTATGCCGCATAATGTGAGGCTGAACATGCTGATCTCCGTTATGTTCTCTGTGTGCGCTCAATGCCGTTGCAGAAACAGTTGCAACGTTGTATGTGCAGTATATACGTGCAGTTTCTACTTTGACTTAAGGGGTTTTTACAGTTTTGACGCGTCGCGCCGCGTCCTATGCTTAAGCATAGGGCGCGGCAATGCCGTTGCAGAAACAGTTGCACTGCGTTGACGCAGTGCGAGCTGGCGCGAGCTCGCTGCGTCAAATGCCGCAAGGGGATCCTTGTACAGTTTCTCCTGCGGCGCGCCATTTTGCGAGCTCGCACTGCGGGCTGCGGCAAGGAATGCTCGGGGACATTCTTTGCCGCTGCGGCAACGCGGCAAATTACTTGTCCTTCTCAGTTGCATGCATTTTGTACGCTTTTCTTGTCTGATGTTTGTTTTTTCTAAGTGATTTCTCTCCTAAAACTTGTGCTCACCTCTCGTGTCAGTTATTTCGCTGCTTTACTTAGGTTTTACTAACTATTTCGCTACATTTCTAGTTCTTTAACTGCGGCAACCTGCGACGTTTGCCGCAACCCTAGCGCGAGTTGAAATGCGAGAATTCGGCTCGCAGCGAGTGGTTTTCGCGCCGCGCCGCGCCGCAGCTTGCTAAACACTGTAAAAGCCCCTTTACCGAAACAGTACGAAGATGAAGTTTCCGTGCAAAATGGATGCGAGATTTGTTATCAGCAGTCCAAGTAGCCTCGTATGTAAACATTCATGAGTGAATAGTTTCATCAACACCCGTATTGCCGAAGTCGGATCATCCACAAAGGCCTCATTGACAACGAAATGAGCTGGTTGTGGTGTACTATAAGACTGTGCAAGAGTTTCCCGAAAAAATTTGTTTTTTAACGACTTATTAAGAAATCCCGCAAATCCCGCGAATACCGCGAATCCCGCGAAAGTTTTCACATTCTACGGCGATGACTGTAGTGGTAAGTGTCTCGCTCCACAAAGAAGCACTCCAAAGTTCAATCCCTGCAGCAGTTCAGTTTTTTGTATTTCTGTTCTACATGCTATTTTCCTTCGGGAGTCTAGTCTATGCTACTTTATAGCGTTTTCCACTTATAGTTCCATGTTCTGGAAGTGTGGGAGCTTTTTGAAGGATTCTCATTACCTCGTCTTTGTCAGCAGTGAAACTGCTGATGGTAGGTGCATGGTGCGAACGTGGCCCAAATTTCCAAGGATTTTTTTCCGCTGAAGCTCTCCATGGCAGGGTCCTTCGAGGTGCTGAACGCGCACATCGTACCCACTTCAGTCCGCAACTCCAATTTTTCGAGGTTACTGTAGAAATACTTATTGTTAGAAATACTGCAGCAAAACGTAAGAAATTGTCCATTTCGGCATTAAAATGGTAGTGTCACGCTAGTTGATGTCGACATTCGTGGCCAGCGCCTGAACTAACCCTTCCCTGCAAGATTTGAGAGATTTCTGCGAGGTGCCTAAACTTGTCTATGCCCACATACGTGAATCTTCCTTGGTACGACCCTTACGAGAAACTCCATCTTTGGCAAACACGCAAAAACGGGCATATGTATCTTGGGTGGAGTTTTGCATATGGGGTTATTTAGACCGTTGATCACAAATTTTGCCTCCATTATGCATGGTTACACTATTTTCGTGTGGTTACGGTGGATGATTGTAGAAAGTCCTTGTACATATACACTGCATATACAGGGTCATAACTTTTCCTGCAATAGCATTGCGCACTAATGGAAAACATATTGGAGATCAGCATTCCCAGCTCTAGAGGGCGAGGCTTTTTTTTCCAAAATGCCACGGCCATCTGGTATCCTTCCATTGTGAGTGGGAATGATGAAGTGGGAAGGAGCGGGAGCAAGGGAACATGACGGCGACGTAACGAAACTGAATTGTTATTGACACTGCATCACTACCCTTCGAGAATGTCAGTCTAGCGAAAAACTCGTTTACATCTTGTAAAAGCATGCTTGTGCTCGAGCATAATGGCTGAGATTCCCCTCGCTTCAATAGAATTCCGTGAATTTGTATCGAATCAGCGGAATCCAGAAAAGGTATGCTTTTGACGGCTAATTATGTGGAATTCACCACTGATTTGTTCGCTTTTTTAAACTTTTTCTTAACAGAGTGTCAGAAAGGAATGATAAGAATTTGGCACAATGTTTTCACTAAACTGAGACAGGAAAAAACTCTATCCTTCACATAAGTTGAAATTTTTGTACAGTGGTTGAGAGGAGAGGAATCCACTACACTTGAAGCAATAGGAAAAACAACGCGAAATTCAAGCCACGGCGACTTTGATGAAGGAAATGAAGGAAAGCGTTGCGGAATTGAAAACAATAAAACTCGCAATATACGCCTGCTTGAGCCTCGAAACCCAGGAAAATTGAAAAAGACGAACACCTTAGAAAGAGCAGAGGGATGAATTTTAAAGACTGTGCTTTCTTGAACTGTGTGCAGGATATCTGGACATTTCCGTATATAGGTCGAAGCTTAAAGGGCTATAAGTTCAAAAGAACAGATAATGAAAGGTAGGAGGATGCTCATTACCACATGTCGAATGTCGAAAAATAGGTGATTCTCGCAGAAAATCTATATGAACTGGGTGATTATATAATACAAAGTCATTCTAAATGATTGTTGTAATGATCACTTCATAGAAATGAAATGCCTGGAACTACCCACCAATATCTACAAGTGATGCCAAATGGGAGAGATCCCAGTCAATGTCGGAATCCTAGTCTACATACTCGAGCTGCCCTAAAGCTCTATGTGAGATCCACCCCGACTAATATAAGGCGACATCTTCAGGACGTCGGATGGATTCACCATGAAAGCAAAATGGGCATGCACGTGCGAGGGAGGCTTAGTGGCCCGGATTTGACTGAGATTGTTCTGCCTGGATGGAACGCAATGTTATGAGCGGATACCATGCCATAACCGTATCTATTATACAACATTGTTCAGGATACTGAAGCTCAAATCCCAACTCTGAACTAACGCGATCGCGATTGAATCTCATCCTAATCGCCAGTAAGCGTGTCCGGACACAGCAGGGGGTTAAAATGTTTATTCCTGCTCTGATTGGGTATTTTTAGCCATTATATTTCATCTTCTTATCCTTAACCGCCAATAATCTGCCTTTATTCCCAACCTGAACCGGGCATCCCCAACATGTGAAGGTGGAGTTCTAAATAGAACAAGAATATACGGAAGGCATACAGCGGAGAAGCGAGATTTCCATACCCTCTCTCTGAGAATTTTTCTTTGTGAGAGTGAACCAATATTGCACTGACTGCCTTCAGAATCGTCTTGAACCGGAAGGACTAGATGAGTCACTGTCGTAATCACTAACCATGATAAATACGTATATTTATTTCGTCATTCATGTATTTAATAGCACGCCTTAGAGGCACTGTAAATTCGCATAAAGAAGGTCATGTATTTAAGATGAATGTAATGCAGGCAATGTGTCACGTTGTCAACAAGTTACCAATGTGCAAACGTAGCAAAGGACGGGCGAAGACCCGATGGCTTGATGACATTGCGAAGTTTCGACAAAGCGACTCGAAGGAACTCGGCAACGGCTGGACCACTCTGTTCGATGGATGCATGAACAAATCCGCTGAACTCTTCGCGAAGAAAACCAGACACATTCTGTGCTATCGTGACAAAAGATTCAAATTAATAAACACTTGTTAGTGAGTGTTATTTCAAATTGTTTATTCATCCTCCGATTGGCGCCACTTATTTAGGAATGAATGAACATTGAAAGCGCTTCCTTTCTTCTACAAGCACATGGCTTTGAATGTTTCCGAATTAGTCTAGTTTCACCAGATCTGCGGTCATTAGAAGTGGGCACACAGTCCTCATCGAAAAGATAGGTGGATTCTGTCATTATGGAATCACGGCGGGAGCTGGACCAGGGATGCGGAGGATGAATGCCCCAAGTGAGAGTGGCGAATAGGTCCCGCCGCGATTCTATAGCATGGCCTGTACAAATGTTCTTCTCCGGAAATGCACCTGTTCTGCTAACGTTTTCTATTCAGCGCGCGTTACATGTTCCTACACTTGGAAAATAGTGCCACAGCCGTTCCTCAAAAAAGTCCTAATTTGAAAATACATAGAATTTAGCATTTTTCCGTTGGATTTAAAATATCCATGTACTAAATACCTGAACACGTCACTTTCAACGTCATCTTCATCCATAAGTTTACGTTACGCTTACGTGGATCGATCAAGATCGCTCTAGGAGGAAATTTGAAAGGAAGCGCAGGTACATATGCAAAGATTGTTCTCGCAGTTTTATGCTGAGGACGAAGGTTTAATTACCCAAGTTAGAGCGCATTTTCATTCCCATTCTCTTCTGGAGTCCCTAGGCCCACCAACCTGGCAGATCAAGAGGACCACTGCGCATGCAACCGAGTTCGTGAGTTTTATTTATATTTTTATTCTAAGTTCAAGTAGATCTTCCCCTCCTTTACTGACCAGCACTGCAGGATGTCCTACGCTTTTAGCTCAGCTTCCGTACAAAACGAACACAGTTATTCACTTACTACTTATTCATATTTTAATGATTTTAAAGTCATTTATTGACTAGGCTATCGACGTGTCGAAATACAACTCTCGCAAGAATACTGTGCTCTCTAAAAGTCGAGCCGATGACGTCGTGGATAGCTTTTCAAAATAGAAAAAAAGTAACGCAGAGGCTCTGTCATGATTTCTCTGCAACTCCACAGGGTTACAAACTGTAGAAAATACCATATAATTATAAGGTTTATCCAAGAACTCCAAAGCCCTTTGTTATTGTTATCCATGGGTAGTTCCCTATTTTCTGAGAAGTGCCGTGCGCGTGTGTGCGGCCGGGAATATAGTGGCTTCTGGCCCTGGTAAATGTTCTACTCTCAAAATTCATCACAAATTCTCAAAAATCAGCTTGATTCCACCTGTTTGATAGTAAATGCAAATGACGATGGAGAGCTACTGGAGCAGCTATAGCCGAATTTGTGAACTCTCCTATCGAATATGCGTCTAGAAAATTCTGTGAACATTAGCGCCAGCTCTTTAACTAAGACATCACTATCCTTATCCTGAAGATGTCTTCTTTCCTGCAAATTTCCTCCTCGCACTGGAATTTCACAGCATCCTCTTCAATTTTTATACTTTCATTATTAATGCAATGTAGATATTCATAACATGGAGGCGTAAGCCCAGATGAGGTCGAATAAAAACAATGGAAAATGGAAAATTCAAATAGAAACAAAGTGGGCACCATATGTACAACCGTACAGGGTATAATTAGAAAACTGTGACAAAGCGAAATACGTCGGAATGGTAGGAAAATCGCAAAAGTATGCATGGTTATTTATTGAGAGGAGTGGTTGAGGGAGCCTCCCCTTCATCTCTGTCACCGTAAAGCCTGGTGATATTATCTGACTCACTTTTTGTGGTTTAGCAAACCTGCAATTGGCTACTTTCTGAATATCTAGGAGCTCTGTAGGCTCAGGTTTTTACTTCCTGGACAAATGTGGGGTAAACTGACAAGCATCCACAAAAACTTCAGTATGCAAGCCTCCAGAGAAAGCAGAGATTTATCCAGGTCCGACTCTTTCTCAGGATTGTGTCGAGAGAATTTTTTGTCACCTAAGGAGGGAACGAATTCTCTCATAACGTTACAGCCTAATATCCCCAAGTTTCACGGGAAGAGGAGGCGTCTCCCATGTGTCTTGAGACCAATGACTAGCGCAAGTGGAGAAGTTTTAAGTGGCTGCAATTAAATTGCCTTTTTTCACAGTAGCATTTGTTTACAGGATTGCCCGAGTGACGTCATCAAAATCATTGGTTTTGTCTACTGCTGTCGCCTGCTGAAATTGTAGGCTTTCTGAATACACGGCGTTTAGCGAAGTCACATAGTGGCCGGAACAATCCAGATGACTCCGCTCTTGTCTTCTCGTACACTGAAATGTCGTAGGACGAATTATAATGAATAGGAATTCAACAAAGGTCAGAGTGTAGTACCTCTATCGTTTCCATTTATAGCTGGCAATGTCACAGAATGGGGTATATCTGGAATGAATAGTTTGGGGACAGAGTGAAAGCAAGAACAAGTGCCAGACATGAATCTACACAGATGCTTACTTTAGTGTTCTACGGAAAACTATATAAAAGTAAAGACAGGTTAGGGTACGATGGAAACTCACGATGTAGCCTCTATAGGCTGTACACAAATGCCTCGATGAGCTCTAGAACACGCTTTTCATAAGTGTTCTGCCTTCCCAAAGATGTTATTCTTATTCCATTTTAAAAGTCAGACGCTTGCTACATCATTTGGAGGGATGTACCCACGTGAAGGCAACTTTTGCATTTGTTCGCAGAGTTTTCGTACTTGCTGCACTTGACGCAGCATATTCATTTGTAAAAATTTGTGTATGAAAGTTTCCATTTGTCCTCAAATGTGTAAGCAGGTGTTAAAGAAGTCATTTAAATTCGTTTACTTTGTTCAAGTTATGCTATCTATGCCAATATGGAACGAATCAAAAATGGCGTACTATATTAGCTACCAACACGCTAGCAACCACGTGCTCAACCGGTTGTGCACAAGCGCACTGTTTTGCATGCAATCATGTCCCTTGTACTAGCCCAAAATCCAAAAAAAAACCACCCTGTCACCAATATTTTGAGTAATACAGTTGTCCTAGCAAGCGATTTGTCCCTATCACAAAGAATAATGTAATGTTTCCTGGAAAAGAGCATGTGGATGACCTATGCCGACCAATTCGGAATCAAGCTGCAGTTCGCACCCTACGATTTTGGTCACTTATTTACCCATTTACTTTGGTATTTCGTTAAGAAAGCATGCTGCACAGAAGGATTGGTAAACCAGTCAAGCAAGCCTTCCATTCCGAAGGTTCTATTCTGGAAGCCACGAAACTGGTACAGCGCTACTATGGAAAGAAGGAAGCATTGGCTCCATTATTGGCTGGTCAATAATACAGGCAACTCATTCTCTAGGAAACATATGTGGGCCTTAGGATTCTGTATTGAAATCAGAGTTGCATGATAGGGCTGAAGGCTACAACGTGAAGAATTTCTATTCAATTTTTGCAGGTTCAGAATTCATACGTAAACCAGTAATCATAATCTTCCCAGTAATTTAATTTGAGACGACAATGTCTAAAAATTTTTTGACCGGCGCCTTGGTGAAGAATAAGGAGAAGGTTAACACAAATTCCAACAGCATCTATTATTGGTTAAGGTCGTCGAAGTTCTCGACTCAACTTAATTTTTTTCGAGTTCTGTGGTTTTTGAGAAAATTTAACTGTACTGCTCTTTTTCCGAAATCCAACTGTTCTTCTGGATCCTACCTTTGGATGCACGAAAGCATCGAGTAGGACCGAAAGTTCAGAATTCAGGAGCTGAGGCAGGTTGCGTATAAAGGAAGAGGGATAAAGATGGCATGTATGGCCATTCATGACTCAGTCGCTGCTAGAAGTTCAGGAGGGGAAAGCGTCAATAACATCAGGAATCAGGGAATTCCGAACCTCAAAACCGGAATTCCTCCTTTCCTTCATCTGAATAATGCCCTAGAAACGAAGCATGAGGTTACATTTTACTATGGTTTCTTTGAAAAACCAAACCGTCATCTTTTTTGATATATTTTTCAGTTGTTCTACACAAAAGTCGTGAAGCAATACAAGAAAACTATAAAAATATGGTAGCTGTGAAAAAAAATTGTTGGACATAAACTCACTAATATCTTCAACAGGGCTATTCTGTCCTGATGTTGAAGCGTGTTCGTCGATGTCTTTATTTGCTTGGCGGTTTTTCAGGTCAGTAGCAAGACCAACCTGTCAGAATAGGTACTTATAAAACAAAGTAAAAATAAATTCAGAACAGAAAATAACTCTATTTAAGGCAATACCTTCATTCGTTTGATGAGTATCCGCAACACTGTTCGCCATAGAATTATCGTTCTATCAAGCGTTATCATATTGTTGAAGTAATGGTCCTGAAATTAGGTGTTTTTTTAAATGTTACGAATTAGAGGGCGCTCCATGAAAAAAGAAACTAACCATTGATAGTACTCTTCGAAAATGGAACAGCGTGCATTCGATGAACACACCCCAGTGATGAGGCTTGAACCCTCGTGAGTCAGTCAGTTTCCCATGCACTCGTCCTGGAATCATTAGATGAAGCACTTCCTTGTTCCTGGCAATGACTTGTTAATTATCATATAAGAACCCGACGAATGGAATATTCTTGTCATCCTATGCTTCAGCGCTTTATTGAAGCCACAACTTTACCCAGTTGCGCCTTGATTCATACATACTGGTGATCTAATAAATGCCCTTACCCATTGAGAAATATAAATCTGGAAGAACATGACACATTTCTCTCTTCACTCTTAGTTCTGCTGCTGTTCATATGTTGTACTTGGTAGTTGTATCAGTTGTATAAGCCATAGTTTAGTTGAAAACAACAGGAAAAACCCAAAGGAGTGCCAATATGCCATATTTGCACGCCTGCTGACTATTCATATTCAACAATATTATTCAACTCAGCTTAACTGTATTGTGGGAGAGCTTTCTTTCTTATTTTTGATCCATGAAAAATTCATTGACGTAAGAATATGTGGGAAACTTCCCCGAAGGTCTCCAAAACATGACATGTGAAAACAAGGAACAGGGAGAACATCGTCAGAACTCCCCCCCCCCCAACCCCTTGATTAAGAACTGGGCTTTCGCAGGCGGACAAACAGGGTTTCCGGAGTAATACTGGGACTGAGGATTTACACTTGGAAAGGTTGGCGCAACTGAGCTTCTGATTGGCCGGTTAGGTGGCCAATCCCGTACTCTTCCGCATCGCACTCACCAGGTATAACACACCACTTCTCAAATGGTTAGTGTCTCCCCACAACTCTCGGCTGCTCGCTGGATGAACACAGACAAAGTGTCGGAAGGACCCCAGCAGAAGGAGATCTTGACCATGTGGTTAAAAAGCGAGAGGAGCAGATATAAAAAGATTCGGAAGGACCGAAACAGAAGGTTTTCTGCTGCTGTTCGAATGCTCCAGAAGGGCAGGAAAAAACAGAAAATGGGAATAACTGCAGCAGGAAACCGGAATGACCGCAGATCACCTATCGGTTCTTTCGGTTTTCTGCTGCGGTCCTTCCGAAAATTTCTTGGAGGAGGACTGCACAATTCTCCCTCGCTATTGCCTCGAATTTTTTTCCTCTCTACATTTTACATATTATAGACTCCCTGTTCTGTAATATGGGAGCTCATATGAGAGGTTATATAAGGTCAGGGTGATATACGAATCTGTTTGAAATATTCTTCCTTTCAAAGTTGTAAAGAAATCCCTCGAAGTAATATAAAAATCTTATTGAGAAATTCATATAATAGAAGGGAGGATAAAAATAAGTACAAATCGGACAATACAATTTGCTATTGAATGTGGGAAAGGGGAAATGCGGAGAAAAAAAATTATATTAAGTTCTGAACTTACCGAGGTTATCACACAATGGATCCAGCGATGCTGGATTATCGATGGCTTTTACAACGGACTCAAGGACCTACAAATAAGGGCAACTGAGCAGAAATCTTTCAAAATTCTATAAAAATTATTCAAAAATGAAATTGAAATCGAAAACTTGATGAACTATGTAGAGTATCACCTGCATAAACCTCAATGCATGAAATTCCATTTCACGTGAACGCTTCGTATCGCCGATTGCTTTGATCTTCATAAATGGAAAAAGCTGAAAAAAAGTGACGTATCGCCTGTTCCAAACACTTCAGAACGGAGCTCTAGGAAAGTCTGGATAATCACCTGTTTAGTGTCAGGACTTTGACAGAATATCATATCAAATATACAATAGGCAGTGTCGTTTATATTCTTGTCGAGAACCGACCAACTTCGTTTCAGCAGCTCTTTATCCTCGTAGCTGATCTTATCCAAGAGGTCCATCTGAAATAGTTGGATTTGTATTGGAGCAGATTAACTACAGCTGCCAAATCTGAATGGTACAGCAGAAAACTAGTGCAAAGATGGCAAGGATAAACAAAAGGCTTGCTTTCAAAGATTTTATGTATATAAGAGTAAGTTACTGACACGATGATCCTCGGATAAAGTCTCCCTATTTGGGGTCAAATTCTGAAGTTGCACATGTCACTACACAACCCTAGAGCTATGTAACTCCCATCTTGATCTGTTTAAACCTGGTACGCAGGTCTGCGTTACATGAATTGCACATATATTTAATTCGCAGGCGAGGACGCGGAAATTGGGCAGGAGGGAGGGGGGTAGGGGAGGGG
>JARK01001504.1:381565-393744 GCA_000688135.1 Ancylostoma ceylanicum | reverse complement strand
AGGGGGGGGGGGGAAGAAAAACGGGGTCTCTGCCGTTTTGGGAACTCACCCGAACGGAAAATAAAAATAGTAAAAATACTATTTCAAAAACTAAATAATTAATGATTTTTGTCCAAGAATAACAATAATAAAGGTGAACAATTGAAAATAATCTAATACAAGATTTCTGTCCACATTGTAAAGTAATTTCGAAAATTCGGCGACCCGCTCTCGTGGGGGGGGACCTCCTCCTTATGCCCGCTAACACGGATGTGCCCCTTAATATCGTTTTTATAAGATAATGACAATTATTTCGTTGAAAATTTTGCCTATGCTAAGTCCAGACATAGAATTGCACACAAAAAAATGTTGGTAGGTCGTCATGGGGAATAGAAAAAATGCGAATTTCCATGATAAAAATGATTTTTTTCTGATTAATTACTGATATAGATAGAATTGCTCGTGCAAGCCCGTGGAGAGGAGTGCAATGCTATGAAATAGGATTCTGGGGATTTATTGAATCCTGACATAGATAGAGGTGGGCACCAGTAGCTCCCACGGGAAGAAGGATGAGGACGCGGAGGCAGGGCAGGGAAATTTTAGCCACACTCTTTTAAACAATGATGGAAACTTTTGCATACACAGTTTTGAAAGCTCCACCATTCACAATTACAATATTTTTAGACGCTTTCTTCGGTTGTTTCACATTTTTATAGAAGAACTATTCTTATTTGACGCTATAATTAATTCCACGAGAAAAATTTTAGTTGGATTTACTCTTACCCATACTGGTAACCCTCTCATTAGACTAAATCACATCATGTAGACATTTACGACCCTAACAAGACACCTATAGGTTTTCGTGTGCTTTGTTCTTGCTTTTAGTGAGAGTTTTCTCCCAAATTTCCAAGACAACCAAACAATTGCGCCACTTCGAAGATGGGCTTGGCGGTGAGCTCAGGTTCCAGCACTCACCTCAACCTCTGCGCTCATGTGCAACTGTAGAGACACAAATCCAATTCAAATAAATCGCATCAACGGCAATCACTTCCTCAGGCAGGCATTCCTAGCCTTTTTTGGTTGCAAAATCCTGTTAACCAATTGGCAACCGGGAAGTTCTTCGCGCGTTCTCACACTTCCTCAATTTCTGACTCCATTCTCTGCTCCAAAATTCTATTTCGCTATAGGGTACTAGAATTATGTAGGCCCAGAAGAACTATGTATTACTTTATCATCTAAGGAACTGTTGAGAATATTAAGGCTTAATGATACCTCAAACCTAACCCCGCAAAAAAAGCGCAGCTCACCAGTGAGCAGCACGTTCGCCAATGAGTTAGTACTTCCTTTGTTTGCATGATTGCACATTTTTAGCCATAATAGGACGCATGCATCTTTGACGAAGTTAAAAACTACTAGCGAGTCATATACACACAAAGAACGATTGTTGACTCACATGGAAGTAATTACATTTCCGCTTACGCCTGTGAGATTTACGCACTTACGTAAATTTATCAAGTACAGATGCACGCAAAGTGAATGACGTGCTTTTTACTGAACGATTTTCAGATCGATTCACGGTACGATGTAATGCCACTTTGTTTAAGCGATTATACATATACATGAATTGTTTACCACCTAGTGATTAAATGCACAGACGTACATATGTAGTTTGATCCCTTCTGGTAAAATTGAGCCGATGTACAAGAAGAACAAGAGCGGATGAACACAAAAATCAAATTAAACTATATCCATCTGAGTAGATTTAGTAGGTTTAATTACCCAAGTTTGAGCATATTCCTATGTTCTGAGCTTTTATCCTATTCATGGTATTATTGGTCCCGCGCGTGTAATACTGACCGATTTCTTCTTTTTATTGCGGATTTCTATATCGATACCACAGGTTAGTTTTAATTTTACATATTTTATTATGACCACTCATATGCTTTCCCCCTCTTTACTGACGAGCACGGGAGGAGGCATATTTTTGGTTTAGTTCCGTATAAGGTTAGGTGCGAAACGGAACTAGGCTATCTCTTATATTTCACTTTTTTCACGATTCTCTTTCCTTTTCCTATTACCATAAATTATTAGAACATGTTCACATATACAATGGCTCGAAGTTGACCAAATTCAGCCAAGATGGAAAGAACAGAACTTAGCTTCGTTTGAGCAGAGCTACACCCACAGGTACAACGACATTTGTGTATAACAGGAAACACCCTGACAGATGCGTGACCGTCGCCATAACGCAGGAGACCGGGGTACAAACTTTGTAGATGAACGCGAATGTCTTTACGAAAAAACGAAATCTCTTTTTATGCGTTGAAAACAAGTTGAAGTAACGCTTCTTTAGATGCTTGAGAAAAAAATGGAAAGAGCGGTGTGGGAAAGGATAATGGTGAAAGATACGTAGCTGTTGGCAAAGCCACGCTCTACATAAGTAGAGTTTTCCGGCATCCATACCTACGTAGTTAAAAGGACGTTATCCGACGTTGATGGGTGCTTCGTGGGGAAAGTGCGGAAGAAAACGGGGTAAACCATGGGTGAGGAGATGCCAAAGCGCAGAAGGGAAAATCTCACCTGATGGCAAAGTGAAAAACAAAAGGAGCCCGAGACTCCAGCGTTAATGATACGATCAGACTGGCGTGTCATAGTCCAAACTGCTGATCAATTCCTCTTCAAAGTGGTACGTTGATCCAGGGGCGGGTGGAGCAGTGGAGAGAGGCGCTCGATGTTTGAATCCCCGTCTGGGTAACTCGTTCAAAGTCCAATGAGTATCCTAGTTCTCAGAATTAAATTGCGATCTTTGGCGCGTAGAAGTCTCCCGCACACGCTCAATTCTGTGCCACCGTGAGAACTAGTGACGACGTCACTGAACTGGTCTCAAATTGGCACAACTACGGAAAAATGAGGACAACTGCGACTCAGAAAACAAGAAGGACATCTATCACTGAGAGATGAACTGTTGATATGAGAAATCTCACCAATTCTGAGAATCAGAATTAACAGGAATTTTATTGTAAAATTCAGCGATAACCTATATAGAGTCGTGAACTAAGGATGTCAAGACTCGGACAAAAGATACAAAGGGCTAAATTTCTGTAAAAGCGCTCAAATCAGAAATAGTATCAAGATCAATGTTCTCGGATTCTCCTGTTTTCCAAGATTTTTTCTCCAGTTAAAACAAAAAAATCAACGAAGTTTTCCGGGAAAAAACCGGTTGTGCCGTTCCCTCGGACTAAGCCGGCAAGCAAGGAAGTCAAAGGAAGGCAGTATGGAGTTGTGCACTTTTAAAACATGACTAACTCAGGGTTGGCGTGGAATACTGGATGGAAATGTATAATATTCACGAAAAACACGGAGAAATGCATACCCGCAAGGGCTCCCTCTCGAAAAATAAATCCAGCAGCCAAAGCGTTCACTTCCTCGAATCCCATGGATTCCCATTTAACAACGTGCATGGAGTTTTTGTTTCAAAATTACAAAAAATCATAAAATGCGGTACTACGACGCTCAAAAAAGTCTTGCCTCTACAAAGCGCATTCTATTGCCCCCCCCCCCTAGTTCTACTTAGCGCCCTAAAGCCCCAATGTCATATCCACAATGTTTAGGAGCAAACGTGTGAGCCTATAGAATTCCTTACGCGCTCGAATATGAATGGGACCATGAAGATTGCATCAGAAGTGCTGAAGCTCATTTTACGGCCATCAGATAGGTTCAAGGAAGGTCTACGGATTGTTTCTACAGGTGGACCAGCTTAGTGCAGGTGCTTCTCGCCCCGAAGTAACAAGGAGGCCCCCATTGAAGAATCATCAAGTTTCTATGCGCCTTTTGAACATTTATGGTGAACCAGGATACACTGATGGGTACAGGACAGGATACACTGGCACACATTTATAGTGAACCACCAGGATACAACCAGGATACACCAGAATTCATAGTCTATTCTTGACGTGTGATGGATTATGGCTACATGAGATCCACCAACTGTAATGCAACTGTAATATATTTTGCTCGAACTTTTCAGAGGTATGCTGTCCTAAATACAAGAGCTATCCACAGTAATAAAATGCAAATCCTGGGACCTGGCCTCGATATAATGTCCAGAGCTTCAAGTTGGCACGACCTACTGGGCCCCACTCAACAACAACGACAAAATCGGGCTGCTGTGATGATTAGTAGATCGAAATGCTACGCTGCATTTAAAACACAAAAGCAGCTGCTTGACTCATTGTTTACGGTCCTGCTTAGTTTTCCAAACACAAGCAACTGTGGTTGGAAATCCTACAATTCTTTAGCGCTGGTCCAATTCCAAGGAAAGAGCCATTCTCCTGATATTCTCACGCCGCTTCGTTCCACCCTTTAGGATTTTCTGGACTAGTTCCGTTTTTATGAATGGTGACTAAGGTTTCTCCCTTACAAACTGTTGAATCTTATATAAAATTCGCTTCTGCCTGGCCCAGCGCTGTTATTTTCAGGGCCGGAATTCTATTCACTTGGAAAGAGTTGGCTCCTCGTTGCAGGGGCAGGCTAGGGGCAGGCTAGGCGGGGATCCCCTGAACATCCAGACGTTAGAAAGCGCTAAAATCACGCATTCCAGTATAAAGGCTCATATGCACTCTCATCAGTAAGATATCCCAACGAAAAAAAGTGAGATGAGCTGCAGCTACAATTCTGATCTCTAATCTACAAGTAATCTCATATGCCGCGATTATGGATTCCACTAATAAATGTCAGTGAAGTAAGCACTGAGCATGCATATGTATTTATGCTTTCGGGCAACCCAGCAATACAAGAAAATTGAGGAAGGAAGTAACAAAAATTGCCTCAAAGACTTTCTCTGGTAGTTAGGGTACTGAGCACGATTCATGGAGTCGGCAGCTAAGTGCGATACAACCTAGAGAGAGACCTAAAACCTAGAGCACCTGCTCAAAAATACGATATTAAATCATGCTTTTTTGGAGTTGAAATTTTTCTCATTTTCTGCTGCTATAATTTTTTCAAATTTTTGATGGATTCCGTTGATTATCCTGAAATCCTGAAAACAAAGGCCGAGGAAACCAGCATCTGTTCAGCATGGATAAAAACGCACGGTACAAGTGCTCGCCGTTCTATATGTAGCCTTGGAAGTCTGATTAAACTGCATAATGTGTTTAGTTTTTGCAAAAATGAGTGATCGCTGTCTTTAATTGAGTCCAGTGAGTTGTTTTTGCGAAAAATCTATTAGAAGCAGTTGGAGAGTGCAAATTTTTCCAGTAAATGAGAAATGCGACTAAAGTGCTAGATGTCTGGGAATTTTTTATTTCTAGCGAACCTCCTTCCAATTATACCATGCACCAAAAGTGAACACAATCGTAATTTCCAACCTACCTAGAATATGCGGAAGCAATGATGTAGAAACTACATATGCCAGGGTTATGTGACGACCTGTTTGCCTGTTCTCGGAAACTTAAGACCCTCAATGATCGCTTGAACTCTGTTGCATAACGTGGTAGTTGAGCAAAGACCCAACGAAATTTTCTCAAAAACAACAAAAAACCCGGGACCATTCAAGAACTCTCTCAATGCAGTAATACACTTCAACACTCAATAATATGCATGTGCACCTCAGTAGAAGAAAAACTGCTCGGGCGAAATTTTTACCTTCTTAGAGGACAGTATTATCTCCAATTCGACTAAGAGGACGTTCGTGGCGCTTTTTAATTAACCAGGGAGAGAAGGAAAGGATTAGAAAAGAAATTAGAAATGACACGTGCACTAATTGAAGGAGAAATCTCTAGGAATTGCGCTGTTTTGCTTGCCAGGCATTATGGCAAAAAGAGGAATCCTTTTCCGAGAAATATTCCTTGTCGAACAAGGAATTGACCACAACAAAGGCTAAATCCGTCCGAATTTCCAGGAGTTCTCAGAATCTCAGCCTTTTTGTCGCTAATGATTCGCCTTTTCCTGCAATTTGACGTGGAAAAACAATTGAATGTCTGTGAAGAAAACGATCTAGGCAAGGTTCGTTGGAAGTGTGACTTGTTTAGCCAAAGATCACAAATTCAACAAGAGGCATTCCAGAAATTAGTGTGAACCTGTTTTTTTTGGCCATGATCACTATAAGAAGACCCATGACAATCCTCGTTTCTCTAGTTTTTTTTCAGCCCAGAAGTCGAAATGATGAGAACGACCATTCGTAAAGTTGGTAGGAGCCACCAGATCATTTCTTTTGTAAGGGCCTGTGAACGTCCTCATAAATAGGGAAACCCGAGTATTTCTGTTCCCAGGCAATTTTTACCTCCTTCACCGGATTTCTTTCCCAATGACTTTGGATAAAAGTTCGGCATTCCATTGGAAAAGAGATACTGGCGAAAAAACTATTGCTAGTCAAGAGTAGCAAGAAAACTTTTAAACGCATCGTCAAGCAATATCTGTACAGGATCAATACCAGAAAAACAACAACACTTCTCCAGTGAAGAAGGAACTTTACAAAAAATATGGTCGAAGCAAATTCCACAGTGATAGGCCGTGGATGATCCCCCTCCCCCCTATAATTCGCACGAGAGCTGATCCCATTGAAATTCAGATACATATGGGCAAACCATTTACATCCCTGCTTTTTTCTGAAAGAAAGTTTATAACACACCCTATCAATTTAGTCTAAAATGCCGGCAGACAATTGAACAGCAGGTGATACTTCAGTCTGTATCCGTTCAGAATAAAACGAGAACAATCCGTCTGGACTATGTGCTTCAATGCCCAGCACTTGTCTCGAAAGGACTATCAGGGCTATGGCTCATAAAACGATAATCGAGCAAACCAACCATGGGTAATGGCTATTATACATATATGCTATTGGCTATTATATAGACTATGTATTTATAAAGGGGCGCACAGGGCAAAAAAGTTGGGCTGCTGGTCTGGTTTCGCTCGGTTATGCGTTCATGAATCCTAGCATAGGACCATGACCTGGGTTCGATCTGATTCATGGACTCACTGCAGTGCAGTTGAACATAAGCAAATATACAGTCTGATTCTGTTACGGTAGAGCAGCCTATACACTTGGGCAATGATTAGGTTATAGTCCGCTTCAGGAACGGCAATAGTCCTGCCTTTATTTATTTATTTGTTTATTTATCCATATATTTATTTACAGTACTCTTCGGCTAATTAGGACGTATTGACACGAGCGAGCACAGCGCTATTTCTCTATTTCTCTCTATCTTCACTGCTACGTTCCGAGGTGAAACTCATTGTAGATTCATTCCATTAAATTATCGAGTTGATACGAAGGATTTGTGTTTCGAGTAGGAGTTATTGAAAGTCAATGCACTTCTGAGAATACACGCACGAAACCGCAATGACTCGACAGATAGGGGGGGGGGGGGGGCTAACCGGAAGCCAAATCTAGACAGAGACATCCAAAAGGTAGTGTTGTGTTTAGGGTAGAATATGGAAGGGATAAACAGATTGGAGGTACCGAACTCCTACCATGGGAGTGCGGCAGATCTCTGGGAACAGAACCTAGGCGGCATAATCTACTCCGTCTACAGTTATAGTGTCAAACTAACCATCAGAAAAATTCTCTGCGATGACGTTTATCCGCACGTTGCGGAAATAAGCTAACAAAAAGTCCAGGAAAAATAAGAAGCTTTGTCATAGCGTAGAGTTCGCAGCGTTCCACCAGCGAACATTCCGTTTAGATTGAACTGCTGCAGCTTTGTTTTTACAACAAATTTCATTTCCCCAAGAAATATTCAATATCGTCTCTATTAGGTACATTACGCATGCAGCAAAGTACTATACATATATCATATGATATGGCACAGATAATTTCCTTTGCATGGAAAAACTGAAGAAATGGGAAAGGAGAATAAGGTAAAAGGATAATTGTACATTATACGTAGTTTATTACTTACTTTGACTGCGAGGTTCGACACATCACTACGTGCCGGACGCATGGCCACTCTGGGTGATTCGGGGCGAGAGCACTGGCGACGTCTTTTCCGCTCGTGATGAGCATTTTTTCTCCGCCTCTGGCTATAGACAGCACACGAGGACGTAGTGTGCACTCGCCCGATCGGTAGGCCATTAGTATTTATTTATACAGGATGGACCATAAGTTACTACACATATCAGGATCTTATTGGTGGAGCTCACACAAAGTTGTTGTTATCTTTGTCCTTGGCTTATGTTTCAGCAATATCGCGTTCTTAGCAGAGTCAGAATGGGTGGAATCGGTTGCGATTTACCCGGACCAACGTCTGCCCACCCTATAGACAATGACCTAGGATTAATTATGGATCACATAGCTAGAAGTGTAAGCGGAAAATCGTGTCTCGATCCAATCTATGGATTTTTCATTCATTTTTAGAGGCCAGTACACGAATCAAGGTAAATGCTTAGCGCAGATCAGCAGGAAATAATCAAGCACATAGTAGATATTGTACATAGTTAGCCGGCTTGTTTTTGGAAAGGGTGTGGCGCGGACTAAAGCCTCGGCTCTTGCTCCAGACGAAGATTACGAGACTGTTATGCGAAATTCGTGCAAAATCAGTGTTGACCAGGGCAGATAATAGGATTTTTCAAGAGTTGCTAGGATGAGAAAACCAAGCCCCACGTTCTGAAACTCTCAGTAGGCTTATAACCAGGCCCATTCACGGACTCGAACAGCGTTGCATTTCTAATCTAGTTTTCAGTGGCTGCTACCCTGCTGCCAAGTAGAAAAGTTTCTCGAAAGCAAATTAAGTGAAAATTGGCTATCATTGGGAACATGCAGTAGCCGTGGTTTTTCCTCTCATGCTCCTTATAATCTGTTTTCATGATAAGTGGCGGGTGCCTTTGGAAAGTGCACTATTTGCTCGCTGAGAATTGTTTTAGGAAGACAGCACTGCTCGGAGATTTGTCGGATTTTGCGGTTGAAATTGTCATCTCATTATTTTAAAAATGTTTCCGAGGCTAACTGCTTCAGAGGTATTAGACGTTTCTCTATTCAGCACTCAGTAAAGTATGGCAAAGCATGGATTTCTGGCGGAACAACAACTGAGCAAATTGTAAAATAAATTATGCCCTCCCTGTAATTATGTCATAACAAGTGTCAGCTGGGAGGACTTTGCGTTGATTGGGCCATGTGCTACGCGCCAATGAGCAATCAGTCGAGAAGAACGCTTACGAATTTGAGGTTTCAGGAAAGAGGCCTAGAGGAAGACCGAAGCAACGCTGGATAGACACGCTGCGTAACGACGTGAAGATCGTGAGCCTACATACTGATCAGGCACGTGAACGAAGTAAATGGCGACTGCGATCCAGAAGAGCGGCCCCTGCATCAGAGCGGGACAAACGCTAAGGAAGGAAATGTCAGCTGGAAGTACCCTCTTCATGGCCACGGTCAAAACGTTGTGGTGAACTTAATGGCGTATGACATAAATTTAGCAAATAGGTGAAGGAGTTTCGACTCCTGAGTCCCTCGTGAGCGGTCGGATCTCTTGCCCAAGCTCTCCCTATCATAGCGAGGATAAAGAAGCCCGGTTCAACACGTCGTTGGCTGGCGTGGACCGTATACCAAGAAGAACGGATTCGCTGCGACGGTGCACAATCAATGTCCGTTCAATCGTCACCGAAGCTCGAGTAGCGGATTTTGAGACAGCAAGGACTAAGGATCTGGCTCGAATATGGACAGCTCTCTTCAGTGTTGCCGATTTTCAAAGACTCTCTTCATGAAAAACCTGAACGCATTAGTTGTGTCTGTGCGATACAGAATAAATAAATATAAATGTGACCGTAGATAGGTGAAGGGATAAGTAATAAGGTATCTACTCGTATGTGAGAAGCGACTCCTCATCGTTGTCATTTAATCCCCCAAAATCGTGCAAATAGCTGGTGGATCGTCATGCTCTCACGGCTATTTTATGACTTCTCGTTGCAAGCACTCATATCAAGTTTTTTCCATGGTTATTTGCGATGCAAATGAATGAGCTGTCATAGAGCTGACTGGACGCATGACAGTTTATTCATTGAATGAATGACAAAATGGAAGGTTGACTGAGGACGGACATGCATGGATGAACGAAGTCGAAAAATTTGCATTTTTGCTCATCCCAGGTACACGGTATCCATAAAAAACCAACGAATAGTCGCCGCTGTAAAAACAAGCAAAATTCATCCTTTTTTCATGCAATTTTTTATCCTCTCATATACTATCTCATGATTGACGAAATTAATTAAATAAATAATATAGTCCAGGTTCTCTTATCGTAAAACGTGGGCATGTTGTTAAAAAATTCAGGCACTGTGAAAGGCGTGTTGCCGAAATGTTGGCAAATAAAGTGTTCATAACAACCTGTGTGGCAAAAAAATTGAAGAAGTAAATAAATAAATAAATAAATAAATAAATAAATAAATAAATATACAAAGAATCCATAAGCAAATGGGAGGTTTGATTTTGTGGAAAATATCACTGTGAGCGGAAGGATCAACGGAAGAGCCACACTGTTTCTAACAAAAGGTTCTGTTTGGCATTGGAAAAGGCTTTCGCCTTCCAGGTACAAGTTAAGGCATTGAGAATAATAGCAAAATAATCTCCATTCGTAGCCGCAGATTCAAAGGAAACGTTAGAAAAATCTCTGTGAACATCTTTGGAAACTTTGAACACTACATCAAAGCCGTGTTTCTCTACCTAGCGAACGAGTACCACCAAATATATAATAATACGAATATTATATATTATATTAATATAATATGAATACGCATATAGGGGGGTTAATATAATATGACCCTATATGCGTATTCATCACAAAAACTTTTTTTCGCTATTAAATAAAGTGAAAACAGAATATGAGGGTGGCTACACCTTCAATACTGTGCCGTTCCATGCTATGCCCGCCTATGATTGTTTCCAAGAATAACTAAAGGTTGTTGGATATTCTGTTCCCTTTCGGGCCAGATAATTGTTTTCCCCAACATCTGGTTGAGAGCGTACGAAAGGATAATGTCCGTGAACTTTGGTGCTCACATATTTATACAGTTAGATCACAAGGCTATGCAGAAAAGTACGCACAAAAGTAAGCAAGTAAAGACAAAATCAACTTTTTTCTCATGTTCCTTAGAAAAATAGAAAATACAAGAGCAAAAGAGGCTTGCGACTATCATGGGCAAACGGATGGAGGGAGAAAACTCGAGGCAAAGTGGGGAAAGGCCCTGAGCATTGAAACGCCGCTGCAATCGAGGACTCCTAGACGATGAAATAATGGACGGAAATATATGCTATCACGTGCCCGTCACACTGTATCCATGAGCAAATCAACTACAACTTCTAGGAATTTGATGATGCTATAATTTCCTTCCAATTTTCACAGTGACATTGTAACGTCTTTTTCCATCAATTTGCAAGTTTTAAAAGTCCCAATACAGCCTATTTAGTCGAAGAGTACTGTGAATAAATGAATAAAACGCCACTGCAGTTGTTTTTTGGATATCTGTTTTCTTGTTACACGTGGGATTCCACTAGAAAAACATCCATTGATAAACAAGTAAACAAGTAGGCAAGCAAGCAAATAACAAATCTTGAGATCCCCGAAATTCAGATGCTGCCTCCATTCGACTATGGTCCTCATAGAGAAGCCCAGATCAGCAGAATGTGCTAGCAATAGCCGGCTTTCATCAAGTCTCGCTTACATATTTACACCTGCAGCCAGGTCACCTAATGAATTGTCCCGTAAACAAGTGTCGCATAATGATACGACAGAAGTTCCGCAATTACACCGCGCATAAACAAAGTGTCCACTTCGCACAGACCATAATTACGCAACCATATGCGGCAATTAAATTACCATGGGTTCAATTAGATGACTGGACAGCACAAAAAAACCACTCTTAATTACAGCCGATAGAGTATCCATGAGTTGCTGGCAGCGGCAGTGTAGAGAGCGGGAGCAGCTGGACGAAGTTCGTTGGGACCCGCCCACTTCATATAGCTCATATGGATGAAAAGGAGCTGAGTGGCAGCCGATTGGAGAGATAGCACGTGGGTAAGGGTAGGTTGCCTTTACGGGTAACAGAGATAGAGCTTTGTTATAGGTACATACTGTCAGTTCCAGCAGCATCCCCTATTGGGTTCAAAATTCCAAACTGCCTTGTGTCGTACATTCAGAGATAGACCTTTCTTTATGAGAAGATATGGCCTTGGCAGTAAGGTGAAAAGGGAGTTGGGGGGGGGGGGG
>JARK01001504.1:371405-381466 GCA_000688135.1 Ancylostoma ceylanicum | reverse complement strand
GGGGGGAGGGGGGCACCTGCTAGAGACAACAGAGGTGCTTTTGGCATGTTGCACACGTTCTAACCTGCTAAGCGCAGAGATTTCAGATGGAGTGAGCCTACGAAGGAAGGTCAGACTCCCTTTTACAAGTACAACAAGTTTTAACTTGTTACTCGTATTGATTTTTAGCTAGGAAGAATGGAAACAATGCTAAAATGTCTGTTTTTATTTTTGAAGTTTTTTATTTGTTTTCTAACCTGATTTCGCGTTATTATTAGATTATCTACCTCTATTAGCCTGTTTAGGCATATAAAATTGGCCTAGATAGCCATTACGACCATTTTTTGGAGGTGGCCCCCTACAACTCCCTTTTCACCGGCAGTAGTATGCACTTTCCTCTTGTACATGAGGTAGGAAATAGATTAAGAGCTCTGGGGACAATAACCTGAACGAGTGCGATGGCGCGAAAACCCCCTAACTTTAAACCACTAAAGGAAGAAAGAGATGTTACCACCACTAGTTTTGTCATTTTATGACTAGTTACCATCTGGACTTTCCTGCTTTGATTTCTTTATATACTCATATCCAGACTACTTCATACCTGCACAATATTCTCACATATCAGTAGAGTATAACTCATTTTGAAGCCTCCTTGGGAACTCTTGATGAAAGGGTCTCAGATCCGGAGCGCCAAGGAGACCACACATCCGGTCTAGTTCAAGCGCTAAACCGATTGTGTGTAAAACTGTAGGTCTACTATCTCATTCTCATGTTCGACTGAGTATTGGACTAGCACTAGCTGAGTAATACACCAAGATTGTTATTCACTTTTTATCGGCTAACGTTTCGCCGTCGTCGCCTTTGTCAGTGCCTTGACAGTCAAGAAAATAAGCAATCTACGGCCTCAAAGCCTCATCGACTAGATACGATTTAACAGAAAGATTGACCCAAAACCAGTCTAAAAAAACCAAACCACTAGCGCTGACCTGTGTAACCATAGTTCCGCTATGTTAGCGAACACCTTATGCACGAGTAATACTGCTACTGTTAGTAGAAAGGTATCCCCGCAACTGACCCCCTCAGATCAAAACCCGCGAAGCTCTTGGTACGGCACCAGTTCGTTGGTCACAGCGATGTACTCATCCTTACGATTAATTTTTGGATTCCTAACCCATGATCCAAAACGCCTCTAATGTTTTCCGTGCTAGAGAGAAAAACTGTGATCCCTATTCTACTCAAAATACCAAGATTCAACTTGACTTGGGATCGACTGAGGGTTCTTATTAATTTAGTCGTATTACTAATAAGTAGGCAGCATAGGTGAAGTATTATATCACTTTTAATAGAATATCCTTCTTCTAATGCCAAGGCTAAGTACTACCAAGTTGGCTCACTTCCAGCACCATAAAGAGTACGATTATATGTCACATGAAATGTTGGATGTGCACCTACATATAAGTAATGGAATAACTATGACCTTTGGGACACATCATGGGCGGATATGATGCATCGCTATGAACCGCTTTGAATGGGATCGCTTTCATGCGACGTGCAAAGAATAGAAATATTGAGAAACAAACGCGGCGAACTAATCTGTATTATGTGACAGCTGTCCGTAATCCGACATCAGTTTCAACTAAAGAACAGAAATGGAGTCATGACGGAGTGAAAGATACATCATTCTGAAAGATTCCGAGCCGCAGAATCCAATTTTTTGAAGGACTCTGCAATGGTAGGAGATGACTAGGCGTAAGGAGTATTTACAAGGCATTTGACCCAACGGAGTCTGACCGAGTTAAGCTTTCAACGAATCGAATTTCGAATAATTCAGAACAGCAACCAAGCAAAAGGACTACTATATAATCAAATTGCTCCATCGTCAGCAACCTGGACATTTTCGATTTCTGTCACCAAAATTGCGACTCTTCGAAACGGCTCAGTAACCAAGTTACTCAAAGTAAGCAAAATCTCACCGCAGGAAACGCCTAACAGTATTGTTGTTACTATTTTCTAACTTCTACTGTAGTAACATGTCGCTAGTATTATCGTCCACTAACAATTATTGTTTGTTATAATTATTATTTGTACTATTAGGTGAAACCATTGGCTAGAAACCAGTGGCAGACGCAAAGAGTGAGCGGGAGGGGGAAGGGGAGAGGCATGGAAGAAATGAAGTGGGATCTTCAACCTGGGGACCCGGACGGAAAATATGTAGAATAATGAAATGATGGTTTGAGTATTAAATAGTTATCAGTAATTATCTATGGAATAATAATAAAAGTAAACAATTAAGAGTAAACTAGTGCAAGATTTTTATTTATTTTACAAGGTTATTTCGAAAATCCGGAAGGAATCTCAAGAACAAACTCATTGAAAAACTGACTCCAAATTCAAGCAACTGGAAAAAATATTTAGAGAAAATAATGAAGAGAATGAAATAAAAACAAGCCAAGACCGGATTCCCATATTCGAAGGAGTTTTGAGAAATGCAAGAATGTGTCCGCCCTGTAGTCTCGAGTTGGGCGGGGAGGTGAAGGGTTTCGCGTATCTTCTATTGTGGTTCATGGAACATTTATGAACAAGATTGCCCATAAGTATGTATGTACATATGTATGCATGTATAGACTATCAGCAAACAGAAAACTAACAAAATTACAGAAGTATCTACAGAAGCGGAGAAAAAAAAACACTTCTCATCAAGATTTCTCTGAAGTGAGAAACAGAGAACTGGTTTTTCTAAGAGGCGATTACAAATCGTTGTTACCGAATATTTTGAATGATCAAAGCACAATGTTGCCTCAGTATTGCTTTCCATCAGGTTTTCTCCTCACTTCCCCATCATTTTCCTGTTCGTTAGTACCTTTCTGTATTTAGAAGTGGATCTGTTACGTAATTCCACTACACATTTGTACCTCCATTTTTCGCTTTGATGAACGGAAAGGATCTTTGTAATGGATACATCCATCCCTTCACAGTTCGCGATCTGTGGGCCATGTTTCTTTTCCATCACCATGATTTCATTACGTAGGCGGAAACACGGACCTGACCCTCTGTTTCTTCTAGTGATGGTTTTCCAGAAATCTGTTTTTTTAATCTTCTCGAATAGTTTTATCGTTTAGTACTTCCCGCCAATACTTTTCTGCATGATTGGCACACCTGTATGGTGTAAACAAATAAATAAATGAATAAATATATGGGTAAAATGATCAGCTGCGATGAATATTTATTTCTTTTATCATTCGAGGAGCATGAAAATATAGGAAACGGGAATCACGATAGCTACTTACGCGGACCAGCGCCACACAATAGTCCAAGTTTTTCACTCGACTTCGATATGGTGCTTCTTGGTGCCATTTGATACTGCTACAGTGTAACTTCATAGTATTTTATTTTTGTAGTATGAAAGTATGTGCTATTGTAGCACTGTCTGTAGTCATTATTGAGGTCATTTTGTGAGAATCTCATGGTGGAAACTGAGTTAGCTGCTTGCTAAACTCTCTAGGACCCGGGACACGAGAACAATTTTTTACCACATTATGAGTAAGCTTTTCTGCCACTACAGTTCAGCGGTAAATTACATTTACTTCGAGAGCCTGCAATGGAATGAGATCAAGCGAAAGAATGAAAAAAAAAAGAAATTGCAAAGGGCGTACAGTGCATATCTCCAGGTGAATGTAGCTTGAAAAAAAAACCTTGCACTTTGCACTTTATGAGACACACTCGATATTCGAGAACTTCGAAAACAAGAATGTTGAGAAGAGGAGAAGCCTAATAGCGCTCGGAGATTATTACCCAACCGCATTGGGTAAGGGGAACTCTCGGTGGCACTCAATCTGTTTCGGAAGAGAGTAATGCAGTTGGTTCAAGTGTTGTTCTAGTTGAGTGTGGTACAAGGAAACATAATCGTTACGTATTGTGAGCCTAGAAAGTAGTAAGATTCATCCTTACAGAATCACTGGGTAAAATTCTGCACTATTCGATTAATTCTGTCAAAGAATCCCAAGGTATAGCCTTCGGTCAAAACTTTCTTTGAAAGATTGCTTAATTGAACACGAAAACCAAATTGTTTTTGCACCGTGACCCTGTTTCTCACAGGGGCTTTATCGTTACCGTGCAAAAATGGCATTGAGGCAGGATGTGAGTATGGTTTATGGTTTTCATTATAAGTGCATCGAATAACCCCAAGCGGTGACTTGAGAAAAAATGAAGGTGTTCGGGGCAAAACTAGCCAAATAGTGCTAGAATTGTTTTTTAACTGTAAGGTTTTTGAGAAATCATTATCTCAGAAAAGATTAGAGAACTCCAACCCCATCCATTCACTGCATCAGGAACATCTGCAAATTCACCCCAACACATTCGCGTAGCGCATTTGCAGAATGAATCAAATTGAGTTAGGTGATTCGTTTCCGGCTCGCCACGATGCGGATACATGGATAAGCCCACGTGGACTCGTGAACTTGAGCAGAAATGATGAGAGGCTTTGACCAACGACTAGAAACCAGACGGAGGTGCTTGGACGGATTCGCCGATCATTGCATGTACTAGGGCTTGATTAAAAGTTATTTGTTGTAATCATTTACGGCCCGGATGCATCTTTGGAAGGATTGGCAACCCCATACTCATAGGTATGATGAGTCATGGATGGCAAATGTCTATGGACAACTTTGCGCATGCGTAAAAATATCGATGGGTGCCAGGCAGAGGGGAATTTTAGTTTCGTTAACGTTTTCAACATTGGTGATATGTTATCAATCAGGCCACTGCCCTTCGACGCCAAGTAAGCCAATCTCTACTCATCACCCCAGCTACTACGTTTTATCGGAGTCTCAGTTTCTAATACGAGTTTCATTCTTTTTTCGACCCAACCGATAATAAACATCATACATATTACATTACCGGCACCAAGGCTCAAGAAAAAAAGAGTTATATGTACATAATGGCATGAACTTAGGCAGGTGCATCTCAAACATCATGGTAAAATGTACTCAAGGGTGGTGAGCGCTGAAAAGAATTTGTAGGTTTGCATGCAAACTTGACGACTTTTTCCCGATGATATAAAAAGTTGCAGCTGCCATGATAATGATATTTGATATTTAAGTTTTTTTTTCGCTAAAAACCTAGCTAAAAAATAAAATTCTCTAGAAATTGGAATTTCTGCTGGGTTGTTTTTGTGGTCACGAACAGTACATTACCGTAATACAGTGTTTTTAGAATTACGGTATATGAACAGCTATTGAAAACCCAAGGAATTCATAAATCATTCAAAAAAGTCTCTGATCTGAGCACGTAATTCAATTTTTCAACCATCTGTAGTTTATTTATCTATTTATTTATTTATTATACCCAGTATCGAGGGACAATGCTCCCCTTCGACGTGAAGATAATAAAATAGAGAGCGCTTCAAAAGTTTCAATAGAAAGAATTGGCAATTATAACCAACTGCAGCTAAGAACTCCACCGTATTTGCCACCGCCACCTAGTTTGCTCCGTACAATAAACGGGTTGTATAAAATCTGGATAAAAATGGCACGATTCGTCCAATAAGTCGTCCATTGATGGCTGAGCTAACGATGGCTCCTCCTGAAGCACCCCTCCCTCCCCCTCCCCATCTTTTTCCTTTGCCATGTTTCCGATTTCAGCCAAGGTGAGATAGTGATTCCTTCATTAAGAAGCCGTAATCACGTTAAATCCAAGAAGGAAAATCTCGGCGGGCAAAATTTAAACCAACGGAAGTGTGGTCAAATGAGGGACAAGGATGTATAGAATAATTTCAAAGTTCCTTCCTGGAAAAAAGCGTTTATGAACAAGGAAGCAATAGAGAAAATTACCTGAGCTAAGGTCCGCAAAAAGAATCCATCAATCTCCACTGACTAGTGAACCGGAAATTAACTCGGGAACAAATTTGTACATGGTAGGGTTGAGAAAACTTTACATAAATGCTTGTGCACTAGTGCGTCATATCAATAATAATACCCGTAGATGTAGCCGCGTAAACGCTTCATTCATTTCACTGGACGCACGCATAAATATTTACTCCAGGATTTACGTTCCTCGCAATAACGCGTCCAGAGAACGACTGACCTGGTCAGCCGTGGAGATCTCATAACATCTGTCGCTTTCAGCTTAATGGATGAGTGGGTGGCTCTCTGGGGAAGTACGGTTCCACGAAAGGGAATGAGATTTCCAGAAAAATTAGTCGTGGAGGATGAAAGGCACAGTTTATTTAATTTCACACTGTAAACTGAAAAATAATATCAGAAAGAATCCTGGAAGAGACGTATGCTACGTGGTGAGCCTGACGCCAGGAGAAACCCATTTAGTTTTCCATAAAAGAGAATTTCATCTGCTATATTATAAATAAATAAATAAATAAATAAATAAATAAATAAATAAATAAATAAATAAATAAATAAATAAATAAATAAATAGGAGAATAATATGGAGTAAAAAAGCGAAGTGAATTGGAAAAAAATGACTGCGACAAGAATAAATATGTACATACAGTGAGCGTCGATGGCGGTGACCCATTCACGGCCTTGACAAGCACGCCGCGCCACCGCGCCGCGCGCGCCGGAATTGATTTCGTTAGCTGCCATTATGCTACTTCTCGTGGTGAAACATGAGAAGAGGAAAAAATCACCAAATTGGGAAGAAAAACGCCTAGAAATGGCACTCCAGCTGCTGACGACATTCCAGCGGGCGCGGCGCGGTTGCGCGACGTCCTTGTCGAAGCTGTTGATGGGTTACCGCCATCCAAGCACACTGTATGCGTGTAGACAAAATTTATTTGTCACTCTATGAAAATCTATGAGCAACTAGGAAGCGTCACGCCCTCTGTGAATGCGTGAAGTCCCACCCACAATCCATAAATCACGATTTCCTGTTAAATCTTGCGCTACTCACCACAGCTAAACTAAAGTATAGGACATTCACCGCAGTAGTTCGAATAATTAATTGTTTATGAGCTCCTTATACGGAGTAATCTGATGTGACGTGAGCGAATTAATTATAATCATTACTCTTTTCATACTTCAGGTAGAACAGCTAGATAACCTTTATAAAACCACATTACCGACAGTGGAATAACAAGGTTAGCCAAGCAGAAATCGTGTTAGAGAAGGAAGTACGCTGCGGTGAATGGCAGCCGGACATGACACCTTGCTATCGTAACAGAAAAGTCGTAGAAAACTCAATGGAAATAGTTTGTGGAACGTGGTGGATTCTCTAGAGGATTGCTGGAAAGCCCACATATATGGCCTGAAGCGTGTGATCTCTGTCTTCCTGAAATTTTCTCGTAAACATGTTTTCGAAAGGGAATCTCGGTGTTTATTTCTTTCTATTTGGGAAAGAGAAGGCAAGAAGAATGGGCTTTCAAAGGCTTCATTCTAACGTGGGACACACGTCCTATCATTGTTTTTAATCATCCAAGAATTCTGAGCCACACACGAGGTTTCTATGGAATTCACTTTATTCGCGAAAATAGCTGGAATCTGTCATCAGAAATAAACATAGATGTTTTGGTAACTATCCAAATGGAGCTGGAGATTCCTTTCTGGGGAAAATCTCTAAAAAGGGAAAATCTGGATGGAATTTCCAGATAATCAGGCGAAAATTGCCGCAGTGGATGATTGGAACAAATCATTTAGTATCCGAACAATTATTTTTTTTATTAATACAGCGTAGTTGATGTGCTCGATACTTGCAACAATTCATAGGACAAAAAGGCAACGGTGAGGGGAGTGTTGAGTGCATGTAAAAAAAACATCGGGGTTTCCTAAGTGATTTAGAAAATAATGATTAACTAAGCCATGCTGCCAAAAATTATACTTTTTAATTAGACAATAATGTATAAAAACAAAAATAACAGTTGTCTAATTACTTTTCGGACAACCTAATAAATATGTATGTACTCTAAACCATGAAGAAAACAGCAATTATCGAAACATTTGACTGGCATAAACAAATCGAAAAAAATCAAATGTGGAAGAAAATAAGAGACAAGAAAACTCAAACTTTTCGGCTTTTGGCAGCTTGGTTATACATAAGTCCCGGATTTTTGGTGTACAGTGAAAATTTTTGTTTTGATTTTTTCTAAGCGATTAAATATAGCGGAGGCGAGAGCTACTGCTATACTTATTACAAGTAATGTATGTTGTGCCTTCCCCGTTGACGAAATCGTACGTGAACGTCACAATTTCCAGCCTACCATTATCATCTGGTTGATTACAGGACTCAGACACATATCGTTTCGTAGAGTTTTGAGGAAGCAGTTGATTCGACGAATTCGAATCGAATTTCGAGCAGTCACCGTTCGAGTGTACGAACTTCGAGAATGAAAACGCAGAATATTAAGCATAAAGAAGCACTTTGTATGCATAGTATTTAGAGCCAGGAACTTTAAAAATGTAGCAGAATTTACGCATGTAAATAAATATTTTAGCTTGGAGGCCGTGCTGTACTTTTACATACAACCCTTCTCGGAAAGTTAGATGGATTCCATGACTGCAGAATCGCGGTGGGACCTGGATGAGAGTTGTAAAGAGAGCATGTTCCAAGTGAGAGGGGTGAGTGGGTCCCGTCGCGATTCTGCAGCCGTGCTATGAAACCGCACGCGCAATCCGTTTGTCATTTCAGCAAAGAGTGTATGCCATTCTATTAGGGTTGCTCAGGTCTGGCCATGTCAAGCACAGCACATACAGATCTCTCCTTATTTTCTGTTGAAGAAGCATCCCCATTACTGTCTAAAAAAGGTACATCCGACAAGTAGAACCTACTCCAAAACGTCTGTGAATGAGAATTGGTGAACAAGGAGTCGAACGTACCGATCATGGAACCTACATGAAAATATCTCGAAATCGAATTGCTCATAGAGGTATGAATGATGTACCTAAGAGGAAAACAACGAGCAAGCCATGAGCAGCCAGCAAAAGTTTTACGCAGACTTGCTCCAAAAGTGCAGCAATACATTAAGAAAATCGAAGACGAGGCAGACATATATACTGTTTAGCTATTTTAGTGAGAAAGTCTGCGATGAATGAAAGTACACTGATGGGCGTGTCCACATTAAATTCGGTTTTTCACACAGCTACATTATATTCAGCTATGCATTAGAATTTTGCTCGTTAGACACCAGCTGGATGTAAAACTGGCCTGTTAAAAAATGTGATCGCGATCTTGTGACTACAAGTACAGTGGCACAATTGCTTTATATTTGCAGCCGTCGAGGTTGAGAGATCGCTTACCTACGTCTGTGCGCGAATGAATGGTGATAATAGGAGCTGTGAACAAATCGTGGATATCAGAATAGATCAAATGACATTTTTTCAATCACACTGTGCAAGCGAAACATACATATTAGTGTACTGAAATGAAGAAATAAATAAATGCAATAAATTGAGCTATATGTCTTCGAAACAAAAAAAAATACTCCAAAAGTGCGCTCCCATGAGCGAATTAATCAGAAAATGCCTTAGCCTCAACCCGGCTCCACCCATTGGTTCCCTAAAAACTGGAGCTCGAAAACGGGGTTTCTCGGCAGTTTTACACCAAATCACATGTACCATTCTGACTAGCAGTCACTGGAGATTCTTTTAATGTGGAAATAAAGAAAAAACGACCTCCGAGGTGGAGCGGTACATTTAAGAATTCGTTAATATTCCTTCTCCACATATGTAGCTTTGACGGAAATTCTTATTGGGATAAAGGCTTCCAAGTGAGCCATCCACGGATCTGAACGAACCCTGCAATGTGAGGCCAGATGGCATGGCCGTGATAGGGGGTTACAGGCAGACCAAATTCAGTAAGGCGCATTATCTGCAAGGTTGGCGGACCAACAGAGGAAGCTCTTCTCTTTTGACTAAGCAAAGGGGGAAATGAAAAGCTAATAACCAAATTGATTTAACAACTGATTTGGAAACCAACCCAAAAACATTGGATTTCAGGAAAAGAAAGGTCCAAAACATCTCCTTGTTATTCCTCGGCAAATGCATTGCACTTTTCCGAATGTCTAAATTCTCGATTTATTTCAAACAAGTTTTCGAACTCGAATATACCTATTGCAATGGCGGACGCAGAAGGGCGGG
>JARK01001504.1:352948-371117 GCA_000688135.1 Ancylostoma ceylanicum | reverse complement strand
GGGGGGGGTGGGAAAAAATTGGGGTCTCCGCCGTTTTGGGCACCCGAATGGAAAGCAAAATTGATAAAAATAGTGATTATAATGATAAATAATTAATAAAAGTTATATAAAAATAATAATAAACAAATAAAAATAGACTAATACAAAAATTTTATTTGTATTGCAAAGTAATCTCGACTTGAGTATAGTTCTGAAATGCTGAAATTGGTAAGTAAATACAGGCATTCTAGAGAGAAATACCTCAGTATCGAATTATACATCTGGCAGTGACTATCCAGTAAAGTGAGAGTTAAAAAAGCCTAGCAGATCACCCGCAAACTTCGCCGTAATCAAACTTTTATCCACAGCTGATCCCGTTTGCCCGGAAAAACTCAAAGAACGCCGGCCACTGCTCATCGGCGGCTTTGAATCTGCGACAATAAATCATACTGGAACTACTTTCATCGAAGCGAATGTTTCGCTTTTTGTGGGCCAATTCCAGGAGGAATTAGCCATAAAGATGTAATGCTCTTCGATCATATAAACGTGGATGAAATGCCATCCTTCCTGCGCTCGGAATAAGGATAAATTTTGTACTACGATAGGAGCGACAAAATGTCATATAAACATCAAGTGAGCCGACAGAAAGCCACAAATATGCTCACTTCTTTAAAAATCTTCACTTATGGCGATGAATGTTCTCAATGAAGTTTGAACAGGAAAAGTGCAGAACAGCTTCACTACTCCCACGTACATATTGCACATGGAGGAGAGGAAAAAATTGTAGCGCCGAAAAAAAAGGCGCAAATAGAATTACAGAGGTTCACCTGTTGAAAGGAACACATTAGCTGTTCGTGCGATAAACTATCAAGCCTAGTTTTCTTAATATTAGCTGCAGATTTCAACTAAATTTTCGATTGAATTTAGCCGTAGCGCCGGCGATCATAAAATATTTCTAAAAATTTTAGATGGCCACTCAAAAATGTGAGGTGCAGTGCAATTTACGAACAAAGCTCTATTTTCTGCAGCTCGACAAGCTCCGAGTCATCTCCAGTTTTCAATTAATTTTCCTTGGGTGGCCAAAGAATGGCAGGGTACGAGAAGAACCAATAATTTTTTTGAAGATTAAATGATTGACTACTTCCACTCCAAGGACAATCTACATTGGATGCGTGCGTCAATCGCGCGTCAGACGCACGCACCACTCACAGAGAATTTTCCATGGAGATCTGTAACGCATAATCTACATTCTAAGTGGGAATACCATATGGTCGCCGTGAGTAGACGCGTGGGCGGGTGGAGGAAGGATTTGTGCGTTTCACCTGTGTCTGAGCTGCGTCAGTGCTGCGACTGGGCCTATCCTTCCTCATATATGTAGGTACGCGCGTTGGTCGCACGCTTTAGTTCAAGTTGTACTTTATGGTACAGGGTTCCAAGGAAAACGTCGTGGCTCAGAGCGTCATCATGGAACCGCAACTGTGCAAGCACAGTTCAGTCTGCGGGCAAGGAATTCGGGAACTCCTCGTCATTGAGATTACCCAGAGTAAACGTGCTAATACCCTTAAATTCACCCATTATTAACACAGGGGTCAACATGTTTGCCCCGGGTAATTTCAGTGAAGCATCCAGGCCCAGGGTTAACACCACATCGCTCAACCATGCACCTTCACAACTATGTACATTCCGAGCAGTCTTTGAGAAGTTCTAGGAAAATTGTTCAGGCTACCTTATCCATCAAGGATATCCAGACGTAGGGAAACCACGTAGTCCCAGGGGTTTTCCAGCTTTGCATGGATGGCAGTGGTTAGATTGTACCCATGAATTTGTGACAAGCCTCAACCGAACTGCCTTAGCAGAGTTTTTATGGATAGGAATCGACTTTAAAAGAGTAGCTTAGGGAATGTTCAGAGTCCCGCGGCAGGCGTGAAGCGGAGTTCAGGCGTAAGGAACGCGGAGGTATAAACTGCATATAAACTGCATATTCCTGCCTATGTTCCAATGTCAGTATGTTTGCTCCTCGATGCAAACCGAATTCCATTTAAATGGAGAACTTAGTCGCCAAGCTACGATCCTAGAAAGACTTTTCTCCGCTGCATAGTCCAGTTTCAATGGAATTTGATCGACTGCCCTCGAGCTGCTGCGCAGAGAAAGATATCTGCTCGAGAAACTGACCGCTTTTCAATCAGCTGGGAAAAAGTAAAAGGTGTTTTCACAGTCAAGGTTCAACTACTGGTAAACAGAAACAAGTATGAACCCTATATATAATGGGCGTTAGCGGTGTGCATCTTCACTTGAGTACCTACTGTGTGAAGAATCATGGATCAGTTCATCGAAAGTGTTCAAGACAAGGTTCACAACAAAGTCAGTCCTGCTCACCGTTGTCGTCGTTGACGTAGAGCTGCACTGAGCCTAGTCTGATGGCGCGTTTCAGGTTACAGGTCCATGGGTACTGCGCTAGGGGAACCACGACGAACTCTGCGCTAAGTCATTGTAGAGCAGTTCCAGGCTGGCTAGTCCAGGAAGGGGAGAGGTGTGGGATCCAAATCACCACAACGGCAAGCCTTGGTGAATGAGCAGTAGAGCAGTACGGCGTTAGGGAAGGACTGGAATACAGAGAGCTGTTTCAGATCCTTGCGCTGATTCAAGCGAGGATGTTTTAAACGTCCTGTGCCCCTGCGCCTGGAACCCCGTCCAAAGGGATGTCCTGCGCGAGTTCTTGATGGACGTCAGATCTAGGGCAATCCACGCTAAATGCATGCATCTGACGGGCGCGTGTGCGTCTACATGATGAAGGAGAGGTTCGTAGCAGCCCCGACGGAGCCCAGACGCACGCGTTCGTGTCCTCACGGCGGTAGCAAGTTCGTCTCATGGAGGACGTATGTTCCGCGTTGACCGGTTTTCGCGGAAATCCTCCGCGAATGAATGCGTGCGTCCGACGAGCGTCTGCTAATCACTCATCGGCCTCCAGCTCATCACCGTCTACCGGCTGGGCAGAGGCCCATCAACGGCCGGTCCAAGCGACCAAGCCAGCCTTCCGGCCTGCACGGTCGGAATGGATGGTTGATGATAGTAGGGGGATGATAGAGGATCATGGCATAGGCCGAGTTAAAGCAGACCGGCAGCACGGGTGGCTGAGTGGATAAAGCAGCGGATTCTCAATGACTCATAAGCAGTGGTCCAGTTAGTTCGAATCCAATCGATGATAGAAGAAAGCTAGCACAAGGGAAGCATACACAGACCCTAAAATAAGCTATCTCCTCCAATCCCTGATGAGATTCTGTAGATCTTCGCTGCCTTTATACCGCGATGGATCACTGCGGCTCCACAGCGACCTCGATCCCGGCGCAGTCCTGCACGAGGCACTGCGGAACCAAAGGCCGAGATGCCAGAGGTTGGCACGCTACCGGCGGGCAATTGATGGGCAACCTTGGAGCTGCTCTGAGCACCCGATTCTGAGCAGTAGCGCTTGTTTGGAGCAGATACGGCCGAGAGGAGGTTCATCACCGGCCGTACCCCTCTACCATTGCGAGCCAAGCTCCGGACCGGAGACCAGGCGGCCGATATTGGTGAAACGAGCTGGCCGAATGAAGTGCCTGACCATAACTCAATGATATGGCAAGAGTGATAGGGTATAGAAATGTGATACAGTTGCAAGTTTACATCCATGCTCCTGTGCGCGGTCGCATACGATGAGTCCACACAGGTTTGCGAACGGCCTGCCAAGATCGCACGGCACGAACGTATGAGAACGCCAACGATGTGCGCGTTAGTCGTCGAACGCGCTGACGCTAGATGCGTGCGTTCGTCGCGTGTGCGGCTACCTGACGATGGAGAGTCCCAGCAGTACATCTTCATAGCCAAAAAAGAAGGGCAGGCGTGCGTCTACATGATGAAGGATATGCCCAGACGCAGCACTGATGCAGCCCAAACGCATGTCTTCACGACCTCGTCGCAGCCGGCGTGCTTTTTACTGAGGACGTATTTGCTGCGTTAACCGGTGTTCCCGGAAATCGTCTGCAAATTTATGCGTGCGTCCGACGCGCGACTGACGCACGCACCTAAAATAAACCAGACATTCGCTGGGGCGCCTCGCCTGACGAAACGCTTTCTTATCACTTTCGGGACAAAATCAGGAGCACCGGCGGGAGACATCATTTTGGTTTTGTTGCGGGATTAACCGGAGAATGGTGCGGGTTTGTTATTGCCACGTGGTAACCCTTATCAGAAAAGGGGTATATAAGCGCCTCACTCTGCAGGTAGGTTCCAGTCTGCTCTCCGCTTCAGCGGAGGGTGGAGTCCTACGGGACTCGTCTGGCCTGCTTAGGCCCGGTTAAGAGCGTGGCCCGGTGTGAAGACCAGGAGCCGTATGCATACCTCTCCCCGAGCATCCCCACCGGGGACGGGGACGAGATGAGACTAGACGAATGCGTAAAATTACCGCTCCAAAGCAAATATGTGGGCGAGTTTCTTCAAGAGGGCATCCCAGGAGATGTGCATACGAGTTTTCCCCTAGCATCCCCGGACGGGGATACTTCTCAGGCGGCGATGGTCGGGGATCGGGGATGGCCGAGGAGATATATGCATACTGCTCCAGGCGAGATGCGTGGGAGGCGGTCGCGCTCGGCCGCGACGCGGATGCGGAATCCGCTAATAGCGGCCGGCGTCGGCCCACGGACCGCATACGCGTTGCGGTCAGAGCGCATTTTTGCTTTCTTCCGTTTTTCAGTTTGGGGACAAAATCCGGTCTCCCGCACCATGATATTGGTATCATTTTCGGGACAAAATCCACTCCCGAGCGAATGTCTGAGAAGGGCAATTTATACTAAATGTATGCGTTTGACACACGTGCTTCTGCACGATGAAAGATATGTAGTGCTAGTCGCAGCGCAGACGCACGTCTTTTCGGTCCCGTGGCGGTCGCGCGTTCTTTTCATTGTACGTGTTGTACTTACCGGTCTTCATGGAAAATCTTTCTCAAGTGGGTGCGCCTGACGCGCGACTGACGTGTTCATTCAGTATAAATTAAGGTCTAGGCAACAGTAATCCCATAATATTAGTAAGCTAATTATAAATGTGCGTAATCCCCCAGAATAGTGGATTCCTGAGAATCACTTCTATGCTACATTTTACATCTGCATACGCATGCGTCAGGCTTTTGATTATATGAACTATGGGCCGATACGCATTCCGCATACAGTGCAAATGCAAAGGAGAAGAAGACGTTTCTGTCGCCTCCGTACCTTTGTTAAGGGGTGCCATAAATGATAGAAGAATGATCTACGACTGGCAGAATTTTCCTGAAAAGAGAAGAGCTCGAAGTGTTCTGAATGAATAAAGGTGTCGAATGAGCAGTTGTGAAATAGTTCCCGTTAAGGAAGCCTGGCATAGATGCACGTTGCCCTATCAGTGGTCTCCAAAGTTTCACATAAAGGATAAAGGATGAAGTGCGTTGATCAATCCGTCACGTGGGATGCGCCACGCATTCGACTTCATCTGATCATCGTAGAGGCGTTGAATGCGTATGTGCCCTGTACAGTGACCTGCGGGGAGCATCCGATGAACCATGTCAGTGCTTCATCCTCTCAGACTCCTCTGGTGCCAATTTACCGACCCCGGAGGGATGGACGGCTTGGTTGGCCGTGGGCGCGATTGAACCATCGACCGTGTGCGTACGCAGCGAGCCTCTTACCACTGCGCCATACATGCCCAAAGTCACATACACAGGGTTTACCCACAATGTTTTCACATGGCAAAATATCCGCCTATACTAGGAAGAACACTGCTAGATGGTCTTGAATTCCGTCAGTCTTAATAGGGCATTTGGTGGACATGGCTGGTGCAAATGCATGTCGCACTTGCGCACGAAGTGCTGATTTTTTATTAAAGATGTTGTACGACGCCATGCAAGAGAAAGAGGTACATGAGCAGGAGGAAAGCTAGGCGTTATTCGTTCTGCTCCAGAGTAGTAGATCGATCAGGGATCCTGACACCTAAGCAGAATAACCGAATTCCTACATATTAGCTGCAAAAAAATGAATGATGTCGCTCTTCGAGACCTCAACGAGGCCGGCTCCGCTCGAACAGACGCTGTAAGCGGGAGGAAGTGACGAATTCTCTCAAGAGTAGTAGCCCCTGCAATTGCACTGCGCCAATGGCACTTGTGTAGAAGAGGAGAGTGCCACGTAGGCGTGGACCAGTCACGCATAGCCCAACAAAGCAATGTTCCACTTTTTTGTGAATATGGGCTCGAAACACGATGCGATCTCCTATGGCCAAGAAGGCTACCTGTTCTCATGTTACCTCGGGGAAAATTGCGCCCGAAAATGCTTGGTGAAGGGCGTAGGTGTCGAAGATAGGCCATAATTCCTATGGGAAACAGAAATTTAAGACCAAAGACACCACATTGCTTGCTAAGGTAACGCACACAAGTGGGGCATAGCTCACAAATATGTAGCTGGGTCAAGTATTGGCAGAGATCTAACATATGTAAGGCACAAGATGATGAAGTACCATAAAGCATTGAAATTAAAGGGTGTGAAACGTTCTATCTAGAAAAGGCGGTGCGACTGAGCTCTACGAATTGTCAATCCAACCACCTAGACAATCATAAGTCCTGTCCGCGCCGCCCTTTCCATGCATAACGCCCTACACCCGAATTTAAGTGAAGGCCTGGAGCCATATCCAGTATATTTGACCATGGAACAGAAAACACTGTAACATACTCGCTAGAGCGTGTTTTAAATAACAGTTTAAAAGCAATCATCCAGCAATTACTTAACGGGCCGACCACGAATTCGAAGTCCATTTTGAGTTTTAACTGGCATGAATTAATCTAGGCAATTTTTCTTATGTTCCAGGTCAATATGTACGTACTTTGTGCCATTAAAGCCGAAAAAATAAAACGACACCTCTGGAATAGTATCATTGGCTTGCAATTCTGGAAATGGTAACGCACCGCTCCATTTGGAAAGGGGTCATCAGCCACTGGCACCTGTTCCGCATTTTTTTTTTTGTTTTCACCTCTTCATTCGAAGGTAGAAATCATATAAATACTGCAGTTTACTCTTAGGCGATGTAGATAGGTCCCATTCTGACCCGGTGAGCTAACTTCTCTATGCATCTCAACCTCATTGCAGGCCTCATTGCATTCTAAATCCACCTCATTAACGGCACTTTATCTAACGAAAATCTTTGAAAGAGCTGATTATGAGGTGTCCAAACAATGCACGAACCCACCACAACAAAAACATTCAATAATAACTTACTGTAACACGTTGTTTTCCCGTCGGGACCGCAGGGATCATTGCGGTCGAGCCGCGGTGTTTCAGCGTGGCCATCAGGTCCAATCGTTAGCGAAGAATATACCGCCGATGAAATTGTATATGATGACAGGAAGATCCCTGAAATAAAGAACGTTCTGGATGAGGCCCTGACAAGATATCTAACAGCGATTGTACGCAAAATATACTATGCCTCGTAAGCACGAGCATCCGGGCGTCATTGGTTATTCATTTCCTCCGCGTTGAGCAATTAGCGATATTCTATGTAGTTCTATCGGATTAGGGGATATTTTCAGTGATTATGACGGTGTCATATCTGTTGGCCTTTGCTTTAACGCAAAAATGTTGTGAACTGCAATTTTTTCCCACGGTGAAAGATTATTTGCTCGGGAAAAGATGGATATGGGGAGTGAAGGACAGATTTCCACGCCCGATGAGTTCCCCAGAAAAGCGATGGTCCACCTTCCTGGACGCTGAGCTTCCCCACGGAAATCTTTAAGAGATGAATTTCTTCTACTTATTTTTCTTTCAGAAATGGTGGACAGCTCGCTGGCTAGAAGATTTGTCCAAGAAAACGGAAGTCGACGTGGATACGGTGAGTTCAACAGTAGAGTGTGGGTGCTACCCACTCAACATCGACAACCAGTGACAAATCTGGATTAGAGCATGATATCATCTAAATCCCTTTGTCGGCACAAGCATACACCCTCGGGGATGATTACCAGCACAAAAGGTAGATTAATTATTACGATTTCTATACTCTGATCACTGAAATAGCTATATGCGAAGGAAAGGAGAGAACTCGGCAAATAAAGAGGGCGAAGGGAGGATAAAGCATTACGGATTCCAGCTGTGATGTATGGCGAGACCAGCAACAAAGCCCATACTGCTGCCATTGTAGTTGGAATCATTCGTGTAGCCCTCGAAAATTCGAGCAGACGGGAAATATTAAGAAGCTAAAAATACTCTGAACAAGCAAAAGAGCAGAAGTATACACTGAGGTTACGCCAATAATTTCGGAATTTTTCGATCGGGGTCATCGAAATTACTTTGGGGAGAGTCGGAGGGGAGTAAAGATTGGAAGTAGGGCAGTGATGGCCTCAAGAGTTGCTAAAAAGCATAGCTATGAAGTATTATTTGTTGTATTACTGTTCAATAGGATTTAGCGAGCAAGTAGGACAAACCCTATGGTTCAAAAAAGTTAGAATTCCTTGGATAGCTCATCTTGTTTAGGGCTTGAAAAGCCTGCAGCACCCATCCTCCATGTCCAGTACAATTCATCCAACCGCAAAAAAGCACCTACACCAAGATTCTTGTACAATCTTGATCTACTCCACTCCATCAAAGCCTAACCGTGGATATGTATACCCAATTGTCTCATAACAGAATCTTTAACCTTCTGATGTAGCATTGATAAAGGTTCATCATCTGCTCCATAATGAATTCCTGGTATCTCTCGCCTACGTGATGGGTTCGCGTCAACGGATGAATGGATACTTAACGGCATGATTTTTCCATTCACATCACAGCTAAATATATCGGAAACGAGCGCAAATAACCGGAGGATTTTTGGTGCGGAAACCTTTCAGAAGCACAATTCCACTCTACAGTGTAACCATACAAGGAGTACCGTTTCGAAGGCAACACCCTCAGAATTTCTGGTCGCTGATGCTTCAGTCCAGGGTTAGATGAATGAATTAATGAATGAATGAATGAATGAATGAATGAATGAATGAATGAATGAATGGATTGAATGAATGAATGAATGAATGAATGAATGAATGAATGAATGAATGAATGAATGAATGAATGAATGAATGAACGAAAGAGTGAATGAATGATTGAATGAATGAATTAGCGTAATTCAACGGATCTTTGAGCAATTGATGCTAACTGATATCCATTGTATTCTATCAGCTCTAGAATAGCCCAACATCGGTCTTTGGGAGGAAAATTGCGGAAAATTGCGATTATAATATGAGCACATTTTATAAAATTAACTGGGGGACTAAGAGCAAGTAGTAGATTGAAGCAAAGCAAAAGGTGTTAGGTTCCTTTTCACTCGCGAAAGAAGCGTTGAAGTCACCTACGGTCGGAAGAAAAGCGCTGAATTAGTCATCTTTTTTTCAGGAACAGCGGTTTTTTGCATAGGAGACTTGTTGCCATTGTCGCAAGGTTTTCGCTACATTTGTGATCTATATGTTGGCGCGATGAATGGGGGCGAGAAGGGGAGGGAGGAGTGGGAGGAGCTGATGAGGTGTTTTACTGAATAGATTGTGTTCGAGCACCGGAAAATTTGATCCGATTCCGTTCAACAAGTGCTGGAGCTTCCTCTCAACAGCTACTAGGCCAAAAAAGGAAACAAAAGGAACTAATGAAGTATGTACGTTCTGGGACAAGGGCGAGACTGGCTTGGAACACATTCCAGGGAAGAATGGCTATAGACAACCTAAGTTCTCTGACATCTCCAAAAAGGAAGCTCGCATCGCAACGATGCTGACCGAAAATCTAGCGGAGCAGTAATCTCTTGTAGGAAAAGACGACAATAAAATCTAACGGATAGCATGTTTTCGCACCATTCCATGCGATTGCGTTCCCTCTGGGGATAGCACTGGCCGTCTCAGATAATTGTTGCCCATCTACTAAGCAAAAGAAGGCGTATTGTTGATGACATGGATTTAATTCGTAGCTTCTTGCTATTCTCTGCATGGCAGCATTGATGTAAAAGAAAAGGCGTGAGAAATATTGAGAAAAATTTTTCTCTTTTCAGCTTTCAAAAAGTATAGCCGGAGTGGTGTTCGTCATTTGCGCATGTACTAAACAAGCAAGACTCCTCTGCAATAGCATACTTATTGCAGTACCCCTAATATTCACATTTGGATACCCACAAGAAGCGGCACCTAAGGACGATATGGTGATTTACTGGTGAGCAACATGTTTACGCCTAACAATCTACGATCTTTTGCTTCTTGGTTCCGCTCCCTGGAGCGCCGACAGGAAGCAAAGGATCGTGTTTCAGCCGCTGCTTCTAGAATACTCTAATTTTTCTTCTGAGATAAAAAAGCCCTCTCCCTGCTGGAAAAAATCAGATGAGCGTAATGCGAGCTGCGGAAGTGTACATACTGGGTGTTATGCCTCGTTTAACACAAATAGCAAAGACCAGAATCGTTACCGGCTGAAGTTGGTTCATGTATAATTAATGAGTAACCGACGTGTTGAGCCACCCACATAGATGTTGATCTCTGAGCAACCTTCAACGGCGGCTGCATGGGTCCTCCGATAAGTCTAATCCCGAAACATAGGACCACCTTTTAGATAATAGAGGAACATAATTACCTCAGGCATCCGGACACTACTTTCACGAAAAGAATATTCAAAACCCTATATACATATTTCTACGGTGGAGGAGCAGGCAACGCAGTATTGAGGAGAGATGTATAGGTACCCCTTCAGGAGTTGTAGAAGTATACACGGAGCAAAGTTTAGCTTCAAGAGTCTACTAAGACTTCAAAGAGCCTTCAGAATGCGAAGGATATGCATTACTAGTCTGGTAGGAAATCATTACATCTGGGAAGGCTATGAGGTAGTCACAACTCATCGAACTGGTCAATATTGGAGCTAGGCCACCCTACTTTGTCCAGAAACTACTCCTCCATCTGTTTTCAGAGACAGCGATGCTAGTAAAGATCATAATGAGTTGTTTTTCATTGAAGTCATAACGTCTTGTTCAGAGCGAGGAAATTCTCCTTTCCGAATTCCTATGAAAAGATCCTTCCCAAAAGCAATTTCTTAAAAAGAAATAAATCTACTACCCATTACTTTGCACCAACCAATTCGTATAAGAAATATTCACCTTTGATCACAAAAGTTCTATATAAAATTCCAAACAACACACTCAAGATGACCGCCATTAGCCTCAATACAAGCATCAAGCACAATACAAGCATCATCACTCTTCCGGAAATCCGTGAGGATAAGCGCGACCATTTCTTTCGCCTCATGCCTTCACCAGGGCTCTTCTTAGCAAATCCTGTGACTTGTGCTTGTAAGATCAGGCTTTTTCCTCCAGAATCGACCGATATCAGAATCTGTAGGGTTGGTCGAGTTTGAGGCCAAACATCCTTCGTTTAGAAACATGGACGACTGGTCGTACACCAATCCATTGTCTTCTTCTCTCCATAACCTGGCGCCTAATCTTGTTTGAAGGTCCAGTCCATGTCGCCAACGTTTTCATCGGTTCAAAGAATCACCGCATTCTCCCAGAAACTTCACTTTGTATAACTCTTCACACTTCATAAGGAGCACCCTGTAGATCTTGAAAAGTCTCCGGATCTCGGTCAATCTCAGCAAATTAGTTTAATGAGATGTGTTCAGGCAGAAAAGTACGGTAGAGTAAATCTCGGGCTTCCCATCCATTCCACTCTGTACACGCTGGCATAAGTGGGATTAATTATGTTTAGATTGGGTAAATTAAGTTAAGCAAGTCTGTTTTCCTAAAAAGGACTAGTGAAAACTTTGCCGCATCCTTCAACCTAGTAGAATCCGCCAAATCCGAGTCATTCCTGAAAGCCTGGAGTTTTTGCTCAGCACGAGCATGTGGGTTAAAGTCAACTGAACCTAATTTTAAGGGAAATACGTGGTTTCGGAGAGAAAGTGCGTACTGTGCAGTTTAGCCCTTGCCGAGTTTTCGCTGGCTTTGGAAAATCAGCAATGCTGAGATTCACGAAACGATAATCAAGCTAACTTCTGAAGGCTAGCGCTACTGGTTTTCGTATAGACTACACAGTGGTAAGATTGATTTGCTAGCCTGCAGACGTGGTTATGCGTTCATGAACCCTAGCCCAGGAATCCAGTCCATTCAACAAATCCTCTAATTTTCCCTGCTGTACACTCGAAGAGAATTGTGAGTTGAGATAGGAAAAAATGCCGAAATCACGAGGGAAACTCCCATGCTGGACAGGTGATTCAGCACGAATGCATGATTGTCATGACTAATGAAAGGCGTGCGCAATCAGTTCACATTCAAACCAACTTCGTACTAAGGAGCAGAGCCTCCTTGAATAATTATTATAGTATTGGGTTGACCGAAAAGTCGTGTCAACTTTTCCAAAAACTTTTCGTTAGGAAACTCAACAGGGTAGAGGTCTGACATAATACATACCTGATATCCGAGTGTATTTCCTACGCTAATTTTCAAAGTTTATAAGGGCCAGCAGGGCTAGTGCTTCCCCAGCCATGCTTCGAATCCGTGGAGGGGCTTTTTCGAATCTCTTGTTTTGAGCTGCTGGGTAGAAGCCTGGCGAGCGCTGAGGCCAGCAACATCGAATAGGTAGTCTGGAACAGTATTGTCATATATTCCACGAGACCCCCTGAGTCACTCTCGTCGAGTCCAGAGATATAGTCTTTCCAGAAAATACTTGCCTCCCGCTTCACTGCGCGTCGACTGAGCCACGTCGCAGCACGTATGATAATGCATAGGAGGTGCGGCGCGGCTCAGCAGACGGGCGGTGGATGCCGGAGGCAAGTATTTTTTGGAACGACTGTATGTGCTTTGAGGAGCAACCACGCTTGGATGACCTCTCGTCACAAGGTTGGAAGGATGCTGCCCAGTACAAACAGACGAGGCTGGGACGGGACAAGGATTCCTGTTTTTCATTCTTCTGATCTTGCACACTAATCATACTTGCCAGAGAAAAATAATTTCTGGAAGTAAATGGCATAAAATTGGAGACATCTAACTCCTTCGATTCATAGAGAATGAGGTTCTCGATGGGAGAAATCCGTGGTGAGGCCAATAAATAGTGCATGGTCACTACTAGCTATAACTGCTACATTATTTGTCGAGGAAGGTGCTGGATCAAGTTGTGAAAAAAGGAGATAATAATTTTTGGACAGGACTTTTCGTTTTCAAGATTCAACAGAGCAGCTAAAACCAGCCGACGTGTGTCGCGCTACTCGCTTTGGTTCAGCCGGCACAATATGCAGCTGAATCCACGTCGGACAACCTCAGTACTAAAACGGAAGCACATTCATGAATTTTCGTTAAAGGAACGGCACCTGTAGCTCAGACGCGAAAGCATCTGGTGCTCGTCGACGCGGTGGACAGGTGGTAAAGTTGATTTACGGGGTTGAACTTCAAAAATGTCGAGCGCGCTGGTCACTGAGAACATGAGGAAGCCTATATAGAGGCGGAAATTGGAGCAGGTTGTCATGCAAATCCCATACACGCGTCATGAATCTTGGGTCCATATCCGATATATGCATTTACTTTATCCAATTGGATAAACGCGCGCTAGTGGATACATTGGATCTGTTTGGATCTTTTGTTAGGATCCGATAAGGGCTTATCCGTGGATAGGAGAATCCACTCGTTTCAGTGCAGGTTAAATTAATCCGGATGATTTACATTCGATAACGATCCGTGATCTACTCCATCCACATTCCGTGCTGTCTCTCGTCAGGACACCGCATCTGCGCCAACAAATGAACACGTGGATGGATTACTTACTCACTTTACTTATTCTCCTTATCTCGAGAATGCATGAGTCGCTGCTGTAAGTGTCATAGGATATTGCTTCGTAATTGTAATTGATGGTTGGATGGATTACCTACACTGAATAGCAGAGCGGATAAATACCGGCCGGAATAGGCATTTTCCCAACGCTGCTTTTCCCTCGTATGGCTAACTTTGTTGAATCCTGGCTCGAGTGATATTGGCATGAAATTTCCGTGATATGAGCTTGGAACGTGCATAAGTCTGGCATCACTGGGGGGGGGGGACCTAACATTGGTGAATATTGACCTGTCCTGCGCGTCCAGACTTGTTAGTTGACATGTCGCGAACACCTTGACCTGTTTGCTGACAAGTCTATGTCATGGGTACCTAGAATAGTAACATGTCAGAACGTGTTGGAGAGGTCAATATGTAGATCGCTCAATGTTAGCCTCCCCCCCCCCTCCTCCTTTTCCCCGACTTCATTTTCCCACAAACTCCACACCAAGAATGTCGTCATACTCCGTGCGATGCACAGGGAACGTCAATCATGACTGCTACTCCCGCGGACTGAAGCGCCGCAACATGCACGCGGCGCGGGCGAGGCAATGTTCAGCATCCACAACGCTCGGCCGCGCCGCGTGGACGTTGCGGCGCGCCAATCGGCGGGAGTAGCAATCGTGATTGACGTTCCCTGTATAGCACCCAATGTCGCTTCCGCCTACGCTACAACGATTTTCATACTTATTGATTGTTCGTGGAGTAGCGACGTTCAGTCTATCCGAAACGAAGGGGCGGATGGGGCCGTTGGGGATTCTAGAGGCACCGCGGCTGTGGCGCGGGCCGATTTGGCTGTTTGGAATAAAACCGATGAAGAAACTAACCGAATGGAAAGCTTATAGTAGTGAAGGTGGCGAAGTGGTAAAAAGAAACGTAAATGTTTGAAAAAAGAAATAAATACAGCGATAATAGCTGATCGAATGGGTGTATTCTACTGATAATGAATTGGCCGCGCCACCATTAGATCCGTCATCGGTCTCGTCCGCCCCAACCGTTTCGCACGGACTGTATATCCGATACCTATTGATTCTGAGCGACATTGGCTCGCTCAGAATCAATAGGTATCGGAGTTACAGTGAGCGTCGATGGCGATGACCCACTCTTTGGCAAGCACACCGCGCAACCGCGCCGGAATCGATGTCATTTGCTGCCGTTATGCTACTTCGCGTCATGAAATAGGAAAAAAGTGAAAAGGTCACCAAATTGGGAAGAAAAGCGCCTAGAAATAGTACTCCGACGGCTGACGGCGCGTGCGGCGCGGTTGCGCGGCGTCCTTGTCGAGACTGTGGATGGGTCACCGCCATCGACGCGCACTGTATGTCGCTGGCAACGATGGTGACGATGCATGACTTTGACGTCATGCAAACCTCATTCTGTCATGCACACGTCAGATTTTTCCAGTGCGCGTGCGTATCCCATGCAAGCCACAATTTTCTTGTACAAGCAGTAATTATTCCAGCGAATTCTTGCACCGGTCTTGACTTACGACAGAGACAGTAAAGTAACTATTAGGTCGTCAAGTATGAAATGTCTGATTTTGAATGAGACAGTTTCGAGTAATGTTTCTCCAACAAGATGAGGTACGAGCAATCCAAATATGTCCCTATGCTACCGGCACAGCCTTGCCATCTAAGCGGTAGCATGGTTGCGCCATAGCTTGCAAACCTGGAAAGTAGGAGGCGATAAGTTGGCGAAGGGCATTTCCAACATCAAGTTGAAAGTGGAAAATTTTTTCTACCAAGAAGTGGACTAATAATTGGGAGAAGTCGTGGTCAAGTAGAGCAAGGTTCGGCCAGTGCAACGAATGGCAGGAGGATTCCCTTCCTCGCTCCCCTTGTGTGCGCAGCGCAGTTTTGCAAAAAATGGTCAAAAAATGGCACCAATTTTTGAGGATCAAACTGTGAAAAATTCATTCATCGAGCCACTTTACCTTGTCGTATTGCCTTGAACACCTGAATAATAAAAGGTTACGGACGCCAAACCTTGCTGCATATACAGGCATAGTTTGACTCCTATCCGCTCAAGCCACAGCTTCCAGCTCATCGTAATCCAGGTTCATCACAACGCTCACTTTGTAGGACTATATCAATGGGAGGTAATATCTCAAAACATAGGTTTCCCGTTCCTTTATTAGCCACTCCCTCTCCAAACATTTCTTGGGTGTTTCGAGTTGTTCCTGCTTTGCATGCTCCGCGATGGAACCCATATTCCGAAGTGATACGATTTTTGGTCTTTGAGTAGTTTCACAAAAGTTCCTCTCAGACAAAAATTTCGAAGTTGATAAAAAATCAAATAGGTAAATTTGAGAGAGGGAGAATGTACCTTAATAATGGAAAGAAGGATGAGAGTGGACCTGAAGAAACCCCGAAGATACCAGCTGTCAAACTGACCTCTCAAAAAATCAGACATTTCATACTTGACGACCTAATAGTATACAATTTCAGGGGTTGTTTTGGTGTGCTCACCATATGCGATACTGGTTTTCAAAAATTTCCGCTCTACTACGATATCAAGCTATTACTCGCTATGATGATGTTCGTGGATCCTCCCAAGCTTATAGATAAAATCAAGGAATTAATAAACGGAGAGCAGGTAAGTTACCACCTAGGAGGTTTTCATTCCAAATAATGACGAGCTATTTTCAGACCACGCAAGAAAGCCGAATATTTAACAAGAACGAAATGGATACTCTGCGGAAGCAGGAGCAGCACTCTCCTCGTCCAGAAAAACCGTAAGTGAAACAAAAAATGTAGTAGAATGGAGTCTGAATTAACGTTTTAGCGTTTAAAAGCAGATTCCGGATAGCCAGCTACTTTAGCGACGATTCTTTTTTACATTTGGGAGAGTTCTCAATATCAGCCTCATAGATCATGGAAATGTTACTCGCAGAAGGGGCAAGCATACAGTTGGAATGGACTATTGCGTCAAAATTCGAGCAGATAGGAAAAGGAATGGTCATAGTGGGCGCTAATATCCTGGCCGCGCCTTCCGATCCTATTGATTTTTTGACCTGCAAGGTTGATTAGGAGTGACGATCCTATGTTACGATTAGCACCAGATACAGAGGCTGTGCTCATACATCATGGAGAGCTTCCAGTCCATCGCATTATTTATTTGAAAAAAAAAATGCAAAGCAGGCGGGGACACATCTCATCGCTTCGCAAGAGTAAATGCCAACCAACCAATTACCGCAGCGCCGACCTCCCACTTTTCTACTCGGGACCAACCGCTTCCAAACATCGCGTGGCGATGAAAGACTATGTTCCACCTCGTTTTGCATGTTCCAAATGTCAACACTGGCTCCTCCCGTCGTACTAGTCAAAGTAATGTACATCAACAGTCACAAATTGGCGGAAACCCCGTTGCTGAGAAGAAGAGCAGATCTCACGGATCATTTGGGCGGGGCGGTCCATGTGTGCTGGCTGTCCGCCCCAGTTGCAGCGATGGTTGAAAAGTTTAGGTAGCCGCTACACTCCTCGAGGAGTATAGCACCCCGTCGATGTTGGCGACGCCTGCAATCGATGCGCATTGCCTTCACAGTCGCCGGCGGCCGCTGATGTTGGCGATGGCGGCCGCCGCGACGCCCCGCCCACAATCGATGCGTATCGGCCCCACAGTCGCCAGCGACGGCGACGCAGGGTGCTACAGTCCTCGGGGACTATAGCGGCAGTGTTAGGTGTGCTCGATCGATAAGACCAACGGCGTCAGTTCGGCGTGGGTACCTGATACAGACCCCGTCCCGAGATAACAGATTGGAAGGCCGATTCGAAATATTTTTTGTATCCCGGGCCGTGTGAGGTCAAGGCGGTTCGATCCTCTCCCGAACCAACCAAGCCTCTCATCCCTCCGCTGTATCTGCCCAAGAACGCCACGACGCGGTTCCACCGCTGGTTTACGGCCGTTTGGAGTCCGGTGTAGGTATTCAGTGCATCTGCGAATCGTTGCGTTAGCGACGCGATTAGCCCTATGCTTCATCATACATGCGCAAGCGTCAAACGAACGCGTATAGTATGATTTGTCCTATTGAGTCAGGCCGACCACTTCATCATTTTTGTACACCGCCGGAATCAGTATGGTGGCTAGATCCAGAAATTACTAATAGAGCACGAACACAGCCATAGGCCTATTCTGGTGGCAATCAAGATGAATGCTGACCTTTTCTCATATGAGGATCAGTAACAATCTTGGCTTCAATATTCGTGTATTTTGCACACATGTTACCCTCAGGCCTCTCACTATTCTTATGAACCAAACCGAATCCAAATGATGGTATTTTGTGAAGAACATTTTGTTGCTGAATAAGTATAAATCTTCTGTATATATAAAGGTGTGTGTGTGTGTGTGTGTGTGTGTGTGT
>JARK01001504.1:323965-346827 GCA_000688135.1 Ancylostoma ceylanicum | reverse complement strand
GGCAAAGGGGGGGGGGGTCGTATTGGGGTTCACTTTTCATCATCACCACGCTTGAACCTGCACGTGACTGCTAAATGTTGCGATGGGAGAGTCATTGCGGGATCCACTCGAATCTTACGGGTTTGAGTCACAATGAGGCGAAACGGGAGTGCCGACTTCCTGTGATTGGCTACTTCATTGATGGTCCATTTACATAACCTCTCCCCTGACTCGTTTTGCCTCATGCTGATCCACAGTCGGCACTCTCACATAGTTCATGTTCTTTCTGCGTTTTTCGGTTGGTACCTGCCTCGCTTCCCAAGATGTAAAGGTATAAGGCCACGCGCACCGTCCGGCTATGAATTTGATTCGGACTGCACACGCGAATTCATTTTCATTTTGAATGACGTCCGCGCAATTACTGAATAAATCATGGCAAGAGTGACAGTAGGATACTGGTCTACTTGTCACTCGTAAAGCTCTCAGCAGAGTGAGTGTGAGCACCTTTTAAACGCTGCTTAGATCGTTGCCTTAAAGGCAGCATTCACGGAAATTTTCACTTTTGAGGTGAGTCGCTTACTGTGTAGCCGGCTGCCATGAAATCACAACGGTAAGTTGAACACAAAGATTAACCGCCTACCTGCGGAAATATTACCGTGAACATGAATGCGAGAGTGGCCATTTTGGTGTCCGCCGCGCCAGTTAAAGACAGTGTGTCAGCTCGCCACAGTACCACATCATCTGAACATATTCAGGCTGCTGAACACATAATGTAATTTGAATTCCAAAGAGACGTCGAAAACCCCGAAAAGTACGTGATTCTTTGGCCGAGCATTTCAAATTCCTTGGCCAGTTGTACGAGAGGCTTCATTCCGCAATGGAAGCTTACTGATGGTACGGCATTGTTCTCCAACACGGAGATACTTATTCTGTCTATAATAGCTGCTGCTGAGAAGTTCATTTCGATAAACACTCAACTCTTTCTCGCCGCATTCTCCTTGTTTGCGGTCAGGGAAACTCGTCCAGGTCAAGATCACATTTTGCCCTAAAGGTAGGGTTTTTTGACAATTTGTTCGGATTTCAAGTACATCAGTGGAATCAGCGCGTCGAGGAGGATCGGATTCCGTTGACATCTCGATACCCAAAACGACCTGACACACTGCCTTTAACGCTATTGACCTAGTATGCGACGCGTGCTCTAGCGCAGTGTATAGTGTAGTGTATGAAATGCGCAATATCCACACGATTTCGTAGCGTTACGCGCGTATACCCTCAGTGAAAAACTCGTGATACATGGAAAACAGGTTTCAATTCATTTCCCGTCTTCCGGCGTGTTTCACGCTGTTTTATCATTGCATAGGAGCTCGTCCCTGAAAACCTCGAAATTAAGCGAAATCTCCGAAACAAAAATTTCCGTGAGTGCTGCCTTCAAGTATCGACGTTACCTGACGCTCTAACCGAACAACATACCCACCTCTGAGCTATAAAGCGGATATGAATGTATATTGTTGAACATACTGCCAACATTCGGTAAAAATTATAGACTATACGGCCTTTACTCAATACTAATTTCAAATTGAAATTATGCAGTGGGAGCTTCACAACTGATGAAAAATGATGCAAAAAAAAAATGGAATATTTAGAACGAGGATACTCCTGCTGATGGAAGTGAACGCAAAATTAGTAAAGTACGTTTATTTTCGTTTTCTGGAGGGATCGATTTTTGTTTTCGTTTCACGTTTATTTTCGTTTTCTAGAGAGGCGGATCGAAAGTTCCAGTAACAAAATTACGTATTAGTCAGTAGTGATGATGTTCCGCACTCAAACCAAATTCAAAAAAAAAAAAAAACGAAACGATGGCAGATTTTGAAGCCTTATTCAACGCAGTTTCATCAATTCCATTAGATCCTGGTAGAAAAGAAGCAACTCCAGCGGAAATCAGATGAATTTTTAGTGTACAGTGCGTATCTTAATGACAAACACACCACCCCAAAATGACAAGATCTTATTTCCGTATTGACTTGCGGGGAATCTTTATCCACCACTCAACTCAGCGTTTTCGAATGTCTTGTTTAAAAATGCTCACGTGCACGTAAAACCGTACGTTGCAGAAATGGCTATTAGTTGGACCTCACCTGGACCATACCATAACTATTAACGTGCGCTGATAAAAAAAAAAACTGTTCCTCCCACAAATAAAGTTCCCGATTTGGTAGTGTACGTATTTAGCAGGTGTAAAGCAAGGAATGCCTTTTGGATCCTAGCTGCTAGGACATGAGCGGATTCGGACATCAGCATTGCACGGTACGGTCCCTAGTAGTTGCATGATGACCGAGCAGTTCCTTGGTACATTCGCAAAAAGTCTTGACTCGTAAGGCTAAAATCTGCATGCGAGATAAAGCGCGATTCTTTCCCATCAAAAAGCTTCGGGAAATCGGCTGATTTCTTGTTATTCTTGGACATTAGAATAGGTCTGTAGAATTTCATTCCATGAGTTGAAGGCAAAGGCCCACCTAGTTTCGTGTTCTGGAGATATCAACAGATCCTGAACTTTCCTGCCTCGTTGGTCCCTGTAACGTACATCTACAGGCACAGAAGCGACGAAAGCCTCGTTTCCGTATGAGTCAAATTCCCTACATCTTGGAGCCTGGAGACAGATCGCTCCTAGCTGTGTTGGCTGACCGCCACGACTTCAGCATTGTCTAACGAGTCTCATTTATTCATTCATTTGATTCACCGATAGTATAATCAGTAAGCCAAAGGAAACAGAGTTAATCCAACAGAAACCTTCTACAAAAACTGAAACAACATGAAAAAAAAATGCAATTACTTCTGCAATGTGTTTGGGAGGTTGTATTTCATTATCCGCACCTGCTAACCACGTGCCCAAGAGCGCATAAGGCCTGTAGTATGCCGGAACTTCGGCACGAAGACATACCTATCCTTGCGGAACCGGCATACTGGATAATTGATCAGTTTGAAAAGGAGCTCAGAAGGAATCGGCATGGTAAACACAATGCGATAGGACCTGTCCGTTGTAAGGCCTTCTTCATGAAAAACTAAGGGATTAAGGCACAGAAAAGTCGACGATTATAATCCATAGAATAAATATGATCCAGCAGTAGATTGAATCCGTACAATATTCAGTAGGAAGAAAAAATTAAGTTTGGTTGGTCTGATCGGATACAGGTACTACTTGAGAGACCCGCGGAATTAGCTACCTCAGCGATTGCATCCCTGATCTCCCATCTTTATGGTTGGGGGCGTTCCTATCAGGATGACTTCTTCAATATTCAATATCGCCTCTATTTTACTCATACGAAGTCAACAACCTACCGTCACAAGGGCTGGTGACCATCTCTTGCCTTTTACTATCGATTACAGTGGAGAGAACTTTCCATTCCAAAAACGACTGTCTGTGTCCTCATTAATCCTTCAAAGTGTGGTTCCTAAAGAACAATTATCTAGTCTTCATTTGATCTCAAGACTTGTTACCGTTATCAAGCTCGCCAACAAGCGCTTGAAAACCCATGAAATTGGTTGGTTATACTATGGTTGCTGGTTGTGAGAGCTGTGGCATGATGGGAGGATGTGCGAAGCTGCTCAGCTTCTAAGATTTTGAAGCAAAGTGGCATTCAGGCCCATATAGCGCTCTATTAACTGATCTGTTAAGCGTAAAATGCCCTCTTGGAGAAAATGGTATACATATTTTCATTAAAAATGCGTCTATACAGTGTGTGTCATAAATATACGGGCACCCCAAAAATGGCGATATCTGCTTTCACTCACATTCCTGACAAAAGCCACTGCGACCAGTGAATTCGGAGTGCCCGAAAACCCTTTATCACCGCCATTCAGTTTCAAAAATGGAAAAAATTAAGTGCAGGCCGTATTCGACCCCATATTGCAGTGTATCATAATTATACGGGCACCCTCAGTAAAAATTAAATAAACTCATCTACTCATCCGGAATCTCCTGTCTCAAATTCGCAATAAGTGACTATAAGCACTCCTCAGTTAGGCCTTCAATGTGGCTAGGATCGGAGCCTTCTGAGACAGAACAGGCGCAGATATAGGCTCGTCACCTTGCAACCTTCAGCACCCGCAGGATAACCAAGCATATTAGTCGTGATTCAAGTACCACCGTCGCCCTCATCAAAGATTTCAATGCCCACGGTCAGAGTAGGAGCCCTGGCAGGTAGGACAAACCGTAACAGTCAATTGTTGTCCACAAACCATGCCATCTTCGAACGACCGTCGTGGATCGCCGCGTTGTTCTGCTGGAAAACGAGCAGAATTCTATTGCGCTGGCTTTGGAAGAATAAGAGCTAGACGCGGAACACTCCATTGTAGTCAGATGAGTTTACCCAAGTCAAAATAAAGGCGACGCCGAGTCCTCCATACGGACAGAAGCCGCTCCACACCATGACTGTGTCACCTCCGAAATACCCCCTGCTGAAGAACTGCGGCTTGTTGCGGAGATGCCTCCAATTTCCATCAGACCATCCAAGTTGAACTTATTTAAGTCAAAGGACATCACCTGGACACTAATTCCAGTCTTCGTGAGTCTCAGAAAAACTATGCGTACCTTCGCCAGTCTGTCGCCATGTTCTTCCTGGCAAACCGCAGCCGTGCATCCTTGTGGGACCTCGTGAGCCTATGAACATGTCGAAGGAAAAAGCGGACAGTCTTGTCGTTTTATTTTATCCTTCTCTATACCGTCGTTCTAGAGACAGGAGTCGATAATTGGCTCGAACCCCGGTGATGTGCACCATGGTGTTCAAAACCATCAGTCCTACTCGACGCTCATATTTTGATGACAGCTCNCTGGAATTCGTGTCCAGGTGATGTCCTTTGACTTAAATAAGTTCAACTTGGATAGTCTGATGGAAATTGGAGGGATCTCCGCAAAGAGCCGCAGTTCTTCAGCAGGCGGTATTTCGGAGGTGACACAGTCATGGTGTGGAGCCGCTCCTGTCCGCAACGTGGACTCGACATCGCCTTTATTTTGACTCGAGTAAGCTGATCCGACTACAATGAAGTGTTTCGCGTCCAGCTCTTGTTCTTCCAGAACCAGCACAATGGAATTCTGTTCATTTTCCAGCAGAACAACGCGGCCATCCAAGACGGTCGTTCGAAGAAGGCATGGTTTGTGGACAACAATGTGACTGTTATAGCTTTTCCTACCTGCCAGGGCTCCTACTCTGACCGTGGGCATTGAAATCATTGATTAGGGCGACGACGGTGCTTGAATCCCGACCAATACGCTTGGTTATCCTGCGGGTGCTGAAAGTTGCAACGTGACGAGCCCGTATCTGCGTCTGTTCTGTCTCAGAAGGCTCCGATCCTTGCCACAGTGGAGGCCTAACTGAGGAGTGTTTATCATCACTTATTGCGAATTTGAGACAGGAGATTCCGGNTCCCGGCAAACCGCAGCCGTGCATCCTTGTGGGACCTCGTGAGCCTATGAACATGTCGAAGGAGAAAGCGGACAGTCTTGCCGTCTTATTTTATTCTTCTCTATACCGTTGTTCTAGAGACAGGAGTCGATAATTGGCTTGAACCCCGATGCTGTGCACCATGGTGTTCAAAACCATTAGTCCTACTCGACGCTCATCTTATGACGACAACTTCCCTGACCGTGCAGATCTCTCATACAGACCGTAGGAGTCATGGATTTTCACCAAGGCGTCGACTGCACTCGAATTCTGGTCAATATGCGTGGCGGTCCTGCGGTTTCTGAAGTTTGCAAAGTGACGAGTCCACATCTGCACCTATTTAGCCTCAGAAGGCTCCGATCCTTGTCACACTGGAGGCCTAACTGAGGAGTGCTTATGATCACTTATTGCGAATTTGAGACAGGAGATTCCGGGTGAGTGGATGATTTTATTTATTTTTACGGAGGGTGCCCGTATAATTATGATACACTGCAAGAGGGGCCGAAGACGGGCTACACTTAATTTTTCCATTTTTGAATCTGAATGGCGGTGATATAGGGTTTTCGGGCACGCCGAATTCATTGGTCGCAGTGACGTTTGTCAGGAATGTGAGTGAAAGCAGATATCGCCATTTTTGGGGCGCCCGTATATTTATGATACACACTGTATATCAAATGAATAATCATGTCATTTAGAATTTTTCCAGGTAGGTTTCGATTTCTTGAAACGGTCTGCGATCGGTGAGGCCCCAAAGGTCCTTCTGAACGGATATATTCTTGATGATGCCGGCGTAAGCGTTCACATTTGAGAAAAACCTTCTTAATCGTCTTGATATTGCTGCCCTTGCCCAATTTTAGATCACCGGTGACAAATTTGAAGAAACAGTTATGATGGAGGTTATGCGTATTACACCCAAGCTTCAATCTGCTGTCATTAATGGTATGTTCCCTACATTCATTTTCGTTTGTCCTTGATTAATGTACACAAGTGTGCGCTACACTAGTACGAAAAATAAAAGGATGACGTTCCAATTATGGCGATAATGTGTAAAGACCAACGTAAAATTACTATCATCATTACCATTGATGGAAACATAAAGAGCCAGTAGGCTGAAAGGAGTTTACGACGCAGGTTTCCGCTGTGTGGATGCCATTTTTCGATGCGATTGAACCTATAGTTTTTCCAGAAAATCCTTGCCTCACGCTACACTGCGCGTCGACTGAGTCACGTCGCACCACGTATGCTAATGCATAGGAGGCGCGGCGCGGCTCAGCAGATGGGCAGTGTAGCATGAGGCAAATATTTTTGGAGCGACTGTATGCTTATTATTCACGTAGCGACATTCAATCAACTTTGTATCACAGAATACCGCATGTCTACTCTGCCGCGCCTCACCGCCTATGATGATGCATAGTTGGCGCGATTACATGAGATACGTTTCCCAGCTGCGTTCGGATCGGAGACGTCGAGAGCGAGAGGACTAGCGGTGCGCGGCCAGCTCCGGTCGTGGTTGTGGAACATATCTCGTGCAATCAGTTGGCTCGCTGCGGCACAGCAGGCATTCGGTACCCTGTGATACAAAGTTGATTGACTTCCACTGTGCATCATGTTGTTGTTAACGCGCGTTCACTACCATTTTTTTTCCATATGTACACTCGGTGCGGCAGTGTGATGTTGCGCAGTGCTGTCATTCTCAGTGCATGTGCGTGCGTTCAGGATCACCAGAATGAAAGGCTCATATTCATCGCATTGAAGTCTCGTACGCGGGAGTGTGCGGGCAGCCTATACCCCAATCCTCTTCTTGGGGTCATGCTCTTCCTAATTCCGTAGTGGGAATTCAGGGATGGAGTTGTCTTAAAAACAAGGTCAGGGCAAAAATCTTCTATCGGGTTTCTATTAAATTCGTCGCCCACGGCGACCCGTTGGACGGAAACTATCGACAAATCGCCCATATCGTCCCATAAGTCCCATAACGAACGGTTTCCAGTAAAGCGGGTCAATACGCACTGAAATACTGTTAACCTCATTTGGTACCTCGTTTTTCATATCGTTATACGCATGAACTGAGTTGACTTTGAAGTGACCTGGCTGGACTCAGAGTTAACTTTTGATTTGAGTTCACTTCAAGTTTAGGGAGGGGGTTACTACAGGCTCTTGTCTTTACCTAGAAAGCTTCCACTTTCTTGCATGTGTCCTTGTCAGTTTCCCTGGGTACTGTGCTGACTTAAACTTCAAAATTGTCGTTGTTATATCTGCACAGCCGATGTGCCCCTACTGGTGTTGGTTTGTGGTGGTTTCCTCCCCCTTCCCGTCCCTCCTTGGTGCTTATTTATTCTGAGATTTGAGGGTCGTTTGATGATGTTTGCGCTTGCTTTACGAACTTTTTGCTGTTTGAAAAATAATTTCAAGATTTTGGTTGGCTAACTGATGCTCTTGCAGAATATATCAAATGTTCAGCGCTTTCAGGCCCTGAAAAGGCGATTCAGCCGAAACATTGACCAACATAAAACATGCCGAGATTTAGTGGCAGTCGTACATGGTGTACACACTGTTTCATCTTGTGGGGGCAAGGCTTCAAACCAAGTAATTTTTGTTTCATTTTACGGGGTTAGTCTCCAGCATGTCTCTTGATCGATGGGTTGATAGAAGTCAGCAGGTACCAAAATTAGAAACAAGGTGACCCCGTGTTTCATTAATCATGATAAGGTACTTTGCTGATTTGAACACATTGTGCTCACTTTTCTAGGTCATCTGAAAGACCGTGTAAATGTCGGAAACTGGATAATGGAGCAGAAGGACGTTATGCCACGCCATAATGCACGGATATTAGATGCTGTTTCTAAGAAGAACATAGTCGACTTTGGGGTTGCTTCAGGTTCGATGTCTATAACTTCGGTAGCTTTCTAAGCCATGTAAATACTTTTAGAGTGTAAAGCAAAGTCACATTCTGATTTTGTCTCACTGAGCGTCTCTGAGCGTACTGAATGTTTGGCAGTGAACATGAAATATCTCAGAAAAACGGACGAAGACAGTACAGCGGTTCGTTTACTTCTGGTACAGTGCGTCTATCTTTACTACCCTTAGTACTGTTTTAAACTGTTTCAGGTTCTAACACTTTGGGTTATTGCGGATCTCGATACAGCCCAGGGGCGACAATTTCTTCACAACGCTCTACAACGTCTGAATGTTAGCAAGAGAATGCGAGTGGGTGATCTTAGCGCCACATATTTACTGTGTTCCACAGATTTCGTCTATTGGATGGGGTTCAAAATGAGATAAGTCTAGCCACGTCATCATATTCCTCATCATATTGGATGTGAGCCAACCAATACAACGCGGCAGAACCTGCCTCATCTCGGACCTCGTTCAATAGGCAAGACTGCCTACAGTTTTGTAATATTTGTCTTCTTTCGACATGGTTAGAAAGGTGCAANTTGCGGTGGCTTTTGTCAGGAATGTGAGTGAAAGCAGATATCGCCATTTTTAGGGTGCCCGTATATTTATGATACACACTGTATATCTATCTATAGTACGGTTCAGATGAGGGCTATTTATCGATTACAGCTCTATAGGGCTTTGAGTTGAACTTCATAAACTAGCAAGCTGAGTTGAAAGGTCGCTAAAGGTTATGCCAGAAGCAAGCATGAAGTAGAGCTAGCGTCGTTCGCGCGGGAGGGTTCTATATTCATGATAAGCACTGTATAAGTCTTGAATAATGAAAAGAAATAACTGATGCATACAGAGTTTCAGAAGAAATCCATCGAAGAAATGCTTAACAAAGAAACAAACAGTGCAAGGAAAAATCTTGTGAAGAAACCGATGTGTCACTGCCAGCCTGGAAAAGCATGTGAATGCAAAGAAGGAAAAAAAGGATGCAAGTGTCTCATCTGCAAGTGTGAGCCCGGCTCACCTTGTAAATGCAAGAACGGCAAACCGGCCTGTTTATGTAACACTGACAAAATGTGCCTCTGTCCGCCTGGAAAAGAAGGGTGCAAGTGTCCTGTTGGAAAACAATGCAGCTGTAAACCTGTGTGCCAGTGCGTGCCTGAGACAGCATGTAAATGCAAAGAAGGAAGAAAAGGATGCAAATGCCACATATGCACATGTGAGCCAGGAACAATGTGCAAATGCAAAGGAGGAAAACCACTTTGTAAGTGCGAACCTAGTGCTGTTTGCCAGTGTCCAGAAGGCAAAAAAGGATGTCAGTGTAAAACTGGTGCAAAGTGTCAATGCAAACCTTTGTGCTTCTGTGAACCTTTTACAGTCTGTCAGTGCAAACCAGGGAAAGAAGGATGCCAATGTCTCATCTGCCAGTGTGAGCCTGGCTCCCTCTGTAAGTGCAAGAACGGCAAACCAGCCTGTTTATGTAACCCTGACAAAATGTGCCTCTGTACACCTGGGGAAGAGGGGTGTAAGTGTCCTGTCGAGAAACAATGCAGCTGTAAACCTGTGTGCCTATGCGAGCCTGGGACAGCATGCCAATGCACAGAAGGAAAAGAAGGATGTAAATGTCACATATGCTCATGTGAGCAAGGCGCAGTGTGCAAGTGCAAAGGAGGAAAACCACTTTGTAAGTGCGAACCTAATGCTGTTTGTCAGTGTCAAGAAGGCAAGAAAGGATGTCAGTGCAAAACTGGTGCCAAGTGTCAATGCAAACCCTTGTGCTTCTGTGAACCTGGTACAGTTTGTCAGTGCAAACCAGGGAAAGAAGGATGCCAGTGTCTCATCTGCCATTGTGAGCCTGGCTCTCACTGTAAATGCAAGAACGGCAAACCAGCCTGTTTATGCAATCCTGACAAAATGTGCCTCTGTACACCCGGGAAAGAGGGGTGCAAGTGTCCTGTTGAGAAACAATGCAGCTGTAAACCTGTGTGCCTATGCAAGCCTGGGACAGCATGCAAATGCAAAGAAGGAAAAAAAGGATGCAAATGTCACATATGCACATGTGAGGAAGGCACAGTTTGCAAGTGCAAAGGAGGAAAACCACTTTGTAAGTGCGAACCTAATGCTGTTTGTCAGTGTCAAGAAGGCAAGAAAGGATGTCAGTGCAAAATTGGTACCAAATGTCAATGCAAACCTTTGTGCTTCTGTGAACCTGGCACAGTCTGTCAGTGCAAACCAGGGAAAGAAGGATGCCAATGCCCACCTGCTACACAGAAATCCGAAGGGAATGAAGCTCGTCAAGAATGCAAGTGCCCACCTAATACTCCATGTGTCTGCGGAGCTGCAAAAAAGAAGCCAGTATGTCATTGTCAACCTGGGAAAACGTGTAAATGCAAGGAAGGAAAAGAAGGATGCAAATGTCTCATGTGCCAATGTGAGCCCGGTTCTCTCTGTGAATGTAAGAACGGCAAACCAGCCTGTTTATGTAATCCTGACAAAATGTGCCTCTGTACGCCTGGGAAAGAGGGATGCAAGTGTCCTGTTGAGAAACAATGCAGCTGTAAACCTGTGTGCCTATGCGAGCCTGGGACAGCGTGTAAATGCAAAGAAGGAAAAGAAGGATGCAAATGTCACATATGCACTTGTGAGGAAGGCACAGTGTGCAAGTGCAAAGGAGGAAAACCACTTTGTAAGTGCGAACCTAATGCTGTTTGTCAGTGTCAAGAAGGCAAGAAAGGATGTCAGTGCAAAATTGGTACCAAATGTCAATGCAAACCTTTGTGCTTCTGTGAACCTGGCACAGTCTGTCAGTGCAAACCAGGGAAAGAAGGATGCCAATGCCCACCTGCTACACAGAAATCCGAAGAGAAGGAAGAAGCTCGTCAAGAATGCAAGTGCCCACCCAATACTCCATGCACCTGCGGAGCTGCAAAAAAGAAGCCAGTATGTCATTGTCAACCTGGAAAAACGTGTAAATGCAAGGAAGGAAAAGAAGGATGCAAATGTCTTATGTGCCAATGTGAGCCTGGCTCACTCTGTAAATGCAAGAACGGCAAACAAGCCTGTTCATGTAACCCTGACAAAGCGTGCGTTTGTCCGGTTGGAAAAGAGGGGTGCAAGTGTCCCGTTGAGAAGCAATGCAGCTGTAAACCTGCTTGCCTATGTGAGCCTGGGACAGCATGCAAATGCACAGAAGGAAAAAAAGGTTGCAAATGTCATATATGCTCATGTGAACCAGGCACAGTATGCAAATGCAGAGGAGGGAAACGATTTTGCAGTTGCGAGCCTGGTGCTGTTTGTCGATGTCAAGCAGGCAAAGAAGGATGCCAGTGCAAAATTGGTACCGCTTGTCAATGCAAGCCGCTGTGCTTTTGTGAATCTGGCACCGTTTGCCAATGCAAGCCAGGTAAGGAAGGATGTCAGTGTTCACTTATGCAAGGAGAAGTAGAGATAAAAGCTGAGAGGGCAGATACTGCGATTTCGCAGAAGCCGGATGAAGGTGAAAAGAAGGACGAGAGCACACGTACCGCTATTCCGCTGAAACCGGGTGAAGGTGAAAAGAAGGATGAAAGCACACGCACTGCTATTCCACTGAAACCGGGTGAAGGTGAGAAGAAGGACGAAAGTACACGTACAGCGATTCCACTGAAACCCGGAGAAGGTGAAAAGAAGGAAGAGAGCACAGAAGTAGAGATGAAAGTTGAGACGACAAAAACTGCGACTTCACAGAAGCCTGATGGAGCTGAAAAGAAGGACGAGAGCACACGTACTGCGATTCCGCTGAAACCCGGAGAAGGAGAAAAGAAAGACGAGAGCACCCGGACTGCTATTCCACTGAAACCCGGAGAAGGAGAAAAGAAAGACGAGAGCACCCGAACTGCTATTCCGTTGAAACCTGGTGAAGGTGAAAAGAAGGACGAAAGTACACGTACAGCGATTCCACTGAAACCCGGAGAAGGTGAAAAGAAGGAAGAGAGCGCAGAAGTAGAGATGAAAGTTGAGACGACAAAAACTGCGACTTCACAGAAGCCGGATGAAAGTGAAAAGAAGGAGGAGAGCACACGTACTGCCATTCCGCTGAAACCCGGAGAAGGAGAAAAGAAAGACGAGAGCACCCGGACTGCTATTCCACTGAAACCCGGAGAAGGAGAAAAGAAAGACGAGAGCACCCGAACTGCTATTCCGTTGAAACCTGGTGAAGGTGAAAAGAAGGACGAAAGTACACGTACAGCGATTCCACTGAAACCCGGAGAAGGTGAAAAGAAGGAAGAGAGCACAGAAGTAGAGGTGAAAGTTGAGACTACAAATACTGCGACTTCACAGAAGCCTGATGAAGCTGAAAAGAAAGACGAGAGCACCCGGACTGCTATTCCACTGAAACCCGGAGAAGGAGAAAAGAAAGACGAGAGCACCCGAACTGCTATTCCGTTGAAACCTGGTGAAGGTGAAAAGAAGGACGAAAGTACACGTACAGCGATTCCACTGAAACCCGGAGAAGGTGAAAAGAAGGAAGAGAGCACAGAAGTAGAGATGAAAGTTGAGACGACAAAAACTGCGACTTCACAGAAGCCTGATGAAGCTGAAAAGAAGGACGAGAGCACACGTACTGCGATTCCGCTGAAACCCGGAGAAGGAGAAAAGAAGGAAGACAGCACACGAACTGCTATTCCGCTGAAACCCGGTGAAGGTGTGAAGAAGGAAGACAGTACACGAACTGCTATTCCGCTGAAACCCGGTGAAGGTGAGAAGAAGGAAGACAGCACACGAACTGCTATTCCGCTGAAACCCGGTGAAGGTGAAAAGAAGGAAGACAGCACACGAACTGCTATTCCGCTGAAACCTGGGGAAGGTGAAAAGAAGGATGAAAGCACACGCACTGCTATTCCTCTGAAACCGGGTGAAGGTGAAAAGAAGGACGAAAGTACACGTACAGCGATTCCACTGAAACCCGGAGAAGGTGAAAAGAAGGAAGAGAGCACAGAAGTAGAGGTGAAAGTTGAGACTACAAATACTGCGACTTCACAGAAGCCTGATGAAGCTGAAAAGAAAGACGAGAGCACCCGGACTGCTATTCCACTGAAACCCGGAGAAGGAGAAAAGAAAGACGAGAGCACCCGGACTGCCATTCCACTGAAACCCGGAGAAGGAGAAAAGAAAGACGAGAGCACCCGGACTGCTATTCCACTGAAACCCGGTGAAGGTGAAAAGAAGGAAGACAGCACACGTACCGCGATTCCATTGAAACCGGGTGAAGGTGAAAAGAAGGAAGACAGCACACGTACTGCGATTCCATTGAAACCGGGTGAAGGTGAAAAGAAGGAAGACAGCACACGAACTGCTATTCCGCTGAAACCGGGTGAAGGTGAAAAGAAGGAAGACAGCACACGTACTGCGATTCCATTGAAACCGGGTGAAGGTGAAAAGAAGGAAGACAGCACACGAACTGCTATTCCGCTGAAACCGGGTGAAGGTGAAAAGAAGGAAGACAGCACACGAACTGCTATTCCGCTGAAACCCGGTGAAGGTGAAAAGAAGGAAGACAGCACACGGACTGCTATTCCGCTGAAACCGGGTGAAGGTGAAAAGAAGGAAGACAGCACACGTACTGCTATTCCACTGAAGCCTGGTGAAGGTGAAAAGAAGGAAGAAAGTACACGTACTGCTATTCCACTGAAACCGGGTGAAGCACAGGAACAAACTCATCATGAATGCAAGTGCAAACCCGGCACTCCATGCACGTGTGGAGCTGCAAATTCGAAACCGGTGTGTCACTGTCAACCTGGAACAACATGTGAATGCAAGGAAGGAAAAGAAGGCTGTAGGTGTCTCACCTGCCAATGTGAGCCTGGCTCTCTCTGTAAATGTAAGAACGGTAAACCAGCCTGTTCATGTAGCCCTGACAAGGTATGTCTCTGTCCGCCCGGGAAAGAGGGGTGCAAGTGTCCTGTTGAGAAACAATGCAGCTGTAAACCTGTGTGCCAATGCGAGCCTGGGACAGCATGCAATTGCACAGAAGGAAAGGAGGGATGTAAATGCCATATGTGCTCATGTGAGCCTGGAACAGTGTGCAAATGTAAAGGAGGAAAACCATTTTGTAAGTGCGATCCCAGTACCGTTTGTCAGTGTCAAGCAGGAAAAGAAGGATGTCAGTGCAAACTTGATATCACTTGTCAATGCAAACCTCTGTGCTCCTGTGAACCTGGTACAGTATGTCAGTGCAAACCAGGTAAAGAGGGATGCCAATGTCCGATTCCTGCAGAGAAGCCCGAAGGAAAGGAAGAAGCTCATCACGAATGCAAGTGCCAACCCGGTACTACATGCACTTGCGGAGCTGCAAATTCGAAACCAGTGTGTCACTGTCAACCTGGAGCAAAATGTGAATGCAAGGAAGGAAAAGAAGGTTGTAAGTGTCTCACCTGCCAGTGTGAGCCTGGCTCTCTCTGTAAATGCAAGAACGGCAAGCCAGCCTGTTTATGTAGTCCTGACAAGGTATGCCTCTGTCCGCCTGGGAAAGAGGGGTGCAAGTGTCCTGTTGAGAAACAATGCAGCTGTAAACCTGTGTGCCAATGCGAGCCTGGGACAGCATGCCAATGCACAGAAGGAAAGGAAGGTTGTAAATGCCATCTATGTTCATGTGAACCAGGCACAGTGTGCAAATGCAAAGGAGGAAAACCATTTTGTAAGTGCGATCCTAGTTCTGTTTGCCAGTGTCAAGCAGGAAAAGAAGGATGTCAGTGCAAAGTCGGTATCACTTGTCAATGCAAACCTTTGTGCTCGTGTGAACCTGGTACCGTCTGCCAGTGCAAACCTGGTAAAGAGGGATGTCAATGCCCGATCGCTGCAGAGAAACCCGAAGGAAAGGAAGAAGCTCATCATGAATGCAAGTGCAAACCCGGCACTCCTTGCACATGTCAGCCTGAAAATACGAAACCGCCATGTCACTGTCAACCTGGAACAACATGCGAATGCAAGGATGGAAAAGAAGGATGCAAGTGTCTCATTTGCCAGTGTGAGCCTGGTTCTCTCTGTAAATGCAAGAACGGCAAGCCAGCCTGTTTATGTAGTCCTGACAAGGTATGCCTCTGTCCGCCTGGGAAAGAGGGGTGCAAGTGTCCTGTTGAGAAACAATGCAGCTGTAAACCTGTGTGCCAATGCGAGCCTGGGACAGCATGCCAATGCACAGAAGGAAAAGAGGGATGTAAGTGTCATATATGTTCATGTGAGCCAGGCACAGTGTGCAAATGCAAAGGAGGAAAACCATTTTGTAAGTGCGATCCTAGTTCTGTTTGCCAGTGTCAAGCAGGAAAAGAAGGATGTCAGTGCAAGGTCGGTATCACTTGTCAATGCAAACCTTTGTGCTCGTGTGAACCTGGTACCGTCTGCCAGTGCAAACCTGGCAAAGAGGGATGTCAATGCCCGATCGCTGCAGAGAAACCCGAAGGAAAGGAAGAAGCTCATCATGAATGCAAGTGCAAACCCGGCACTCCTTGCACATGTCAGCCTGAAAATACGAAACCGCCATGTCATTGTCAACCTGGAACAACATGTGAATGCAAGGATGGAAAAGAAGGATGCAAGTGTCTCATCTGCCAGTGTGAGCCTGGCTCCCTTTGTAAGTGCAAGAACGGCAAGCCAGCCTGTTTGTGTAATCCTGACAAGATGTGCCTCTGCACACCTGGGAAAGAAGGGTGCAAGTGTCCTGTTGAGAAACAATGCAGCTGTAAACCTGTATGCCTATGCGAGCCCGGGACAGCATGCCAATGCACAGAAGGAAAAGAGGGATGTAAGTGTCATATATGTTCATGTGAGCCAGGCACAGTGTGCAAATGCAAAGGAGGAAAGCCATTTTGTAAGTGCGATCCTAGTTCTGTTTGCCAGTGTCAAGCAGGAAAAGAAGGATGTCAGTGCAAAGTCGGTATTACTTGTCAATGCAAACCTCTGTGCTTCTGTGAACCAGGAACCGTCTGCCAGTGCAAACCTGGTAAAGAAGGATGCCAATGCCCAGCTGCTGCACAGAATCTTGAAGGAAGAGAGGAAGCTCATCACGAATGTAAGTGCCAACCTGGTGCTCCATGTACCTGTGAGCCTGAAAATGAGAAACCAGTCTGCCATTGTCAACCTGGAACAACGTGCGAATGCAAGGAAGGAAAAGAAGGCTGCAAGTGTCTTATCTGCCAGTGTGAGCCTGGCTCTCTCTGTAAATGTAAGAACGGCAAACCAGCCTGCTCATGTAACCCTGACAAAATGTGCCTCTGTACACCTGGGAAAGAAGGGTGCAAGTGTCCTGTTGAGAAACAATGCAGCTGCAAACCTGTGTGCCTATGCGAGCCTGGGACAGCATGCCAATGCACAGAAGGAAAGGAAGGTTGTAAATGTCATCTATGCTCGTGTGAGCCAGGCACAGTGTGCAAATGCAAAGGAGGAAAGCCATTTTGTAAGTGCGATCCTAGTTCAGTTTGTCAGTGTCAAGCAGGAAAGGAAGGATGTCAGTGCAAAATTGGTATCACTTGTCAATGCAAACCTTTGTGCTACTGTGAACCTGGTACCGCCTGCCAGTGCAAACCAGGTAAAGAGGGATGCCAATGCCCAGCTGCTGCAGAAAAATCTGAAGGCAAGGAAGAAGCACATCATGAATGCAAATGCAAACCCGGTACTCCTTGCACATGTCAGCCTGAAAATGCAAAACCGACATGTCACTGTCAACCTGGAACAAAATGTGAATGCAAGGATGGAAAAGAAGGATGCAAGTGTCTTATCTGCCAGTGTGATCCTGGCTCTCTTTGTAAGTGCAAGAACGGCAAGCCAGCCTGTTTGTGTAATCCTGACAAGATGTGCCTCTGCACACCTGGGAAAGAAGGGTGCAAGTGTCCTGTTGAGAAACAATGCAGCTGTAAACCTGTATGCCTATGCGAGCCCGGGACAGCATGCCAATGCACAGAAGGAAAAGAGGGATGTAAGTGTCATATATGTTCATGTGAGCCAGGCACAGTGTGCAAATGCAAAGGAGGAAAACCATTCTGTAAGTGCGATCCCAGCGCTGTTTGTCAGTGTCAAGCAGGAAAGGAAGGATGTCAGTGCAAAATTGGTATCACTTGTCAATGCAAACCTTTGTGCTACTGTGAACCTGGTACCGCCTGCCAGTGCAAACCAGGTAAAGAGGGATGCCAATGCCCAATTGCTGCACAGAAACTCGAAGGAAAAGAAGAATCTCATCACGAATGCAAGTGCCAACCCGGGGCTCCATGTACCTGTGAGCCTGAAGATGAGCAACCAACGTGTCACTGTCAACCTGGAACAACGTGCGAATGCAAGGAAGGAAAAGAAGGATGTAAATGTCATATCTGCACATGTGAGCCAGGCACGGTGTGCAAATGCAAAGGTGGAAAACCGTTCTGTAAGTGCGATCCTGGTGCTGTTTGTCGATGTCAAGCAGGCAAAGAAGGATGTCAGTGCAAAATTGGTACCAAGTGTCAATGCAAACCTCTGTGCTTCTGTGAACCTGGTACAGTCTGTCAGTGCAACCCAGAAAAAGAAGGATGCAAGTGTCCAATCTGTTTATGCAACCCTGGCATCATTTGCTTTTGCAAGTCTGGGAAACCAGGATGTCTTTGCGATCCTACCGCACCATGTCAATGCAAAGCAGGTCAGGAAGGATGCAAGTGCCAGATCGACATGGTATGCAAGTGCAAGAATGTTGAGGACGACAAAAAGGCGAGTTGCTACTTTTTTTCTAAGCTATTAGTAAAAACGGCTCGTAACTTTCAAACAAAAAAAATTCGCAGCTATAGCTCAGTGTCGTCGTAATCATCGGTTTTCGTAGTAGATGTTTCCCCGCGCTCTCTGTGGCTAGCGGCTTTTTCCTTCGGATGTCGACGAACTGCTGATCAACTATCTACCCCATCTGCATGCTGAATTTACTTATTATTGTGTTCACGCCAAACCACATCTAGGCCCGTAGTAAGTTCATCCGCAAGATCAGATGATCTGCACGAGCCACTCTTCGCTGCAAAGAGGAAGCTTGTCAGGGCGATGAGTGGAGGAACAATGGTGAAGGATGATCATTTGGTCGCATTTGCTTCCCCCAGGAGAGCAATCATGGCAACTCAACCGATAACACATATTTGGCTGACTTCACGCGGAGTCTCCCCGTGATGCAAGCCCTGCTTCGCTTCGCGCGAAGCAGAAGGAAATAGTACAGTTTCGAAGGCGCAGGTTGGTAAAGTCACTTCTGCCGGAGCAGATATTAGCAAGGCGCTTGATTAGGAAAGAGATGGCTTTCGAGGGAAGCAGACGGCGAGAGACGCTCGCTCGGCGCGCCCGAAAATCTCGCTCTTCGCGCGCGACAACATACCTTCCATGCAAGAAAACCTACAAGAAATACGAAGCAGCATCAGCGGGACTCCGCCAGTCGGTGCCACCTGTGGAATGGGTTCTCCAGATCGAGAGGCCAATTTTGTTCACTCGCTAGCATCTCTGGAGTGGCGGGCATTTTTGCGAAGGTGGTTATGCACCAGCCGAACACTCTGGAGGTGGGTCAGTCAATAAACTGGGTTTCCTGTCAAGGTTGGTCATCACCCCGTATTGACTGGTTGTGACGTTATTGCTGAGCACGCGCCGATCTCCCTAGGCGCGTGCGACAACCTCGCCGGCCGCGCGTCAGTCTCGCTAGTCCCGGGGCCTTACCTGCGCGGCCGGGGAGATTGTCGCGCACTGAGCGAGGATTTGCCTGAGTAAGCTGTTCGGAGAAGTTTGTGGAGAATTTAGAAGGAAGGTAAATTTGAGTCAGTAGCTGCATTGCATGGAAAGTGTGGCATATGCGTTGCAGCCGCTATAAGACGTGAGTGGCGCATGGATCATGTGGAGAGAAGAAACGTGTTTAGAAGCAAATAATCATAAACCCGTAGCGGTCAACATCTCTACCTTATAGGGTAATTTCTAGTAGGTGTGTGCATTTGACGCGCGTGCGTCCATATGATAAAAGGTAGAGCCAGTCGCATCGTTTACGCAGCTCGGACACAAGCGTTTGCAGCCACGGAGCGGCCGCGCGTTCATTTCATCGAGGATGCACATGCCGTGTTGGAGATCTTCATGGAAGATCCCTCGCAAGTGGATGCATGCGCTTGACTAATATAAATTGCCCTTAGAGCTGTGGCATACTCGACAGCGACACCGTCGCTGTGAATAAAGTGAATGAAAATGATGATGAGAAAGTGTTACACATTCTCATGTCATATCACACTATACGCGTTGGATAGCATGTTGGTGTAGGATCAGTTGCACGAGAACTTTTGGTGGTGAACGGTCGCAGCGACAGCGTCGCTGTGAAGCATGCCATATCCCTTATCCCATCACCGATGCATTTTGTCTTGCCGAACTTATCATCTCATCTGCGGTATCATTCAGTTCGTAAGGCTTGTGCCATACTCCACAGCGGCACCGTCGCGGTGAAGCAAATGAATGGAAATGATGATAACAAAATGCTACAAGTTTCCATGTCTTATCGCAGTATTTGAGTTGGATAGCGTGTTGGTGTGAAATCAGTTGCTCGAAAGCTTTAAGTAAAGAACGGTCGCAACGACAGCGTCGCTGTAAAGCATGCCATAGGCACAAGGTTGCCGGCAGTCCGGCTAACTCCTCCGTTCAGTCAGGATGAGCTGACTGTCGTTCACCTGATTGGGAGGCGTATTACGGGCCCTTGTTCCCTTTATAATGTTTACCGCTCATCACCGCGCTTATCAGAGCGGTGATGTCACGAATTGTAAGCGATCATTCTACGAACTAAACCCGTTGACTTGACAAAGCATGAAACGCAAGGACGCAGCCATGACTTAGTTAAGACCTAGCCTGCAGCACAGCGCATCTGCTCCCGTTTTAGTTCGTGCATACGTTATGAAATGTGGGAAATGCAGCCGAGTGTGGATTAGAACATTGTTGGTTGAGACTCTTCAATGGCAATGGACACAGAAGAAATACGATACTTCTGAGCTTCCGCCATCACTGCCGGCCGTATGGGCATTGTAGCCCTTCCGTGCGGTCGACACAGGATACTCGCATGGTCAAGAAAGGTAGCTTTCAGTCCGGTCTGGGAGCACTCACACAGTTTGCCATGTTTCTTCTAGTCAAATTTGGCCCATTTCGCATAGCATACAACCGATCTACTGCAAGTCACAACAACTTGTTTTACTGACTTACTGTTGAGCTATTTGTCATCTTGCTAGCTCAGCCTTGCCTGAAGACAGTGTTATAGCACCGAAAGCTTGCCAAGATAAAGATCAAACAGGAGTCTACACTGTTCACGACACGAAAAAGCTATAATACTAAATGAGACTCCGGGATAGCACCATCCTACCAAATAGTTTTGAAAAACCGATTGCTCTCTTGCTTCCTTTGTGGGTGTTCATGTCGTTGCTCCGATCCGGTTCGTCCATTTGTGTGTGCTTTCGGAACTGTCTGTCAAGCTTGGGCAATTAAAGCATGATCACAATTGCAAATCACATGTTTTTAGCCATCTTCCTGATATTCCCATTTCGCGCAAGAAATTAGATGACTTTTAGAGCAAGCAAATCTGCTTTTCACGTTTTCTGAAAGCTCCATTCAAGGACTACAGTGGTTCTACACGGTCTTAGGAAAGTTAAAAATGGAGAGCAGAAGTAATAGCACTATAGGGAATTTAGAAAGGAGTCGGTGCTGGTGCATTCACGGACGGGAGCTAAGTATGTAGTGCGGCCGTGCACTACCAAGCATACTTGATATTGATTGAAAATGGCCGAGTATCAGTCCATGATCCTTCCACCAACACCGACTGCCGGATGAATGAACTGTACATCATGCAGAAGTGACGTTGCGAGCCGTTTATTGCTTGATGTTTCGGAAATGAGACACTTTTTCTAATATTGGGTTGGGGAATTAGTGGAATAAGTTCGTGCGGTTTTCTTGATTCAAGTTTTCACGGTAATTTGGACATCTATTGATTGCATGTCACGGACTGTTTTGTAGCGCTTAATTTGCTCTTTACCACCGTCACAACTTCGTTTTTCAATTTCCGTTGCACCCCTTTTTCTATCTATCCTTTTCTTGGAAACGGCATCCAAATAGAAACCTTTACGACTGGAAGAATAGCACAGAAGTGGTCTGTCATTTTTGTACGGAGCAATTTTGGTCTCGAAGGTGCCCCTCATTCGAGACACCCCGTTTGTGGAACATAGAGACAATTATCCCCCTAGGGTCGCTCCATATATAAGGAACAATCAGCGCTGATGCTAACTCTCAACAACAAGCAACTTCATCCAACACATTCCATGCAAAACCCTAAAATGCTCAAGGTGAAATGTTCGTTCACATTGGGCATGCTCGACTTTTCTGCTCAAAATTCGGCCAAAGCGACTATTAAAAATTCGAATGTGGGGATTACCACTACTGCCTGCTCTACTGGTCTGTAGAAGTCATGTACCACATAGTTTATTAAGTTCATAATGCATTTCCTGAGGTTTGATACAAGAATTTCGGTGGTGGGTTACAATTTGAGTAGTCTCAAGCAACGCAATTTTTCGTAGACACGGAGCTGAGGCACAGCCTTGTCCTTAGTAGCATTGATAGAGAAGGAAAAGGTTTATTGTGGTTGATACTGTTTTTGGTGAATAGGGGTTCTGCCCTGATGAAAAACCGCACGAACTTATTCCCCAACCCAATAGAAAGACCTATTTTATAGGATGACTATTGTCTTATAGAAGGGCCTATATTTATAGGGTGACTATTGTACATCAGTTGGTGAGGGTGGAACTATACCGTCAACTAGTGCCACAGATATAAAAGGTTTGAAATTTTTAAATTGAGATTATTACAAGGAAATGCGACATTAAAATGTCGTCAGTTTACGCTTGCCCATGATGCGATAAGATCAGCCGAGGCTAGGACCCTCTCCACTTTCGGAAGGGGACCAGTAGCCCTCCCCTCCAAGAAGTGAAGTGGAGTTAGCCGCGTACCCCGGCAAGGCGGACGCAAAAATAATTCCATCCCTTTTCAGGGTCGCAGAGCGTGGAGACGCATATATGCTGAAGAAAAGAAAGTGGACATTCATACTGTTAACGTTATTTAATTGAACAAATTTCACTAAATAAAAGAATAGTGAAAAGATGTGTAGATGGGATGAGATGTGAGAGAACTCACCGAGTCAGTTAGTGACGCGCAGTGCACAATAGATTGAGCGATGTGGTCGCTGTTGGACAAATGAAAAGAACATGCGGAATGCTGGTCCAAGCCGAATAAATGAGATATGAATAAAAGGTATCTAGATGAACCCTGGAACAAATTGGGTTTTTATATTAGAAGTGCGAAGAGGTAGGTCGCGTGTTGGTAGAGAAATCATTGTAAATCCAACTACATGTACTTTTTGGCTACCTTTGATTGTAACTTCATTAAAAAAAGGCCACGAAACCTAAGAATGAGGGGATCTAGTTTTCTCTTCCTTCTAACCGCTAAACAGCATACCGTTTTGTGAGGTTGCGTATTTGCTTCTGATGCTGCGATTGAGAATTTTTTTGAGCCATTCTCACCCCCCCCCCC
>JARK01001504.1:313135-323846 GCA_000688135.1 Ancylostoma ceylanicum | reverse complement strand
AATTTTTTTGGGCCCTTCCCCCCCCCCCCCCCCTCCCCCCACCTCTTCAAGGCGTACGTTCGTTTGTCAGGTGCCTAACAACGAGCCCGAGAAGGTCCCGTTATTTTGGCTTACACACACTCATTTCAACCAAGAAAGAACTTCCACTATATATCTATATGTCGGCAAATAGCGTATTCTTTCTATTTTGCTAACATAGATGTCCGCTTTATTTCCTTTAGCATGTGCTCGCCTCCATCCTCCGCGACCAGGTTATTGCGCATCTATTCTTTTCGCCCCTATAATGAAATGAAATTTGAAAGTTTCGCAATTTTGAATGAATTTTCGTACTTAGGGCCAATCGGCCGACCTCGGGGCGGAGCGTTGCCGGCGGGACGCCGCACATCTGACAAGGAGCTACTCGGACCGGAAACAGAGGGGGGGGGGGGTTCTCACTCCCATCTCTCACTCCCATCTCACCTATGGTTCTACTGCAGGATGATGTAAGGACACAGTCTCCTGCGAGGATCGTTCCTAATCGTAAGATCTTCGAGCTTGCAAAATCCCAGAAGTGCTGATCAACATTATGCGTGATTACGACAACCGATTGACGAATTACCACTTACGTCCGGTGTAACAATTGCTCCAACATGCCTTTGACGAGATCCACACTTGCCCACTCCGCAATATTCTATATCAATATTTGACGCCGCAGCGGCTCTCATTTAGTTTCAGATCGATCTGCTCTCCGTAATTTGGCGTTCTTGCACTTTCTGCCTTTGGACCCGAAACACTCCCTCAAAATAACGGATCTATCTCTTCGTATCGGTGTACCATCAGAGACAATATTCTCTCCTAAATAGGCATGCCCACCTATTCCTAGCGAGATGGAAACCATTGCGGTTATTGAAGCAAATGAGAATGGATGGAAATCATTACTGACTATTGAAACAAACGAGAATTGCTGGCTAATGTACGTGGCATAAGGGCAGTTTATACCAGATGCGTGCGACTGACGCGCGTGTGACTATATGATGGAGAATAGGAGCTAATCGCATCGCAGTCGCATAACAGTCGCACGCGTTTACGGCATTGCGTTTGCCGCGCTTTCTTTTCATTGAGAATTTCATGCCGCATTGACCGGTCTTCATCGAAAATCTTTCGCGAATGGATGCGTGCGTCTGATAGTCGCATCTGGTATATATTGGTTTACGCTCGACAGCGAAACCGTCGCTGTGAATAAAATGAATGAAGATGATGATAACAAAGTGTTACAAGTTCTCATGTCTTATCACGCTATTCGCGTTGGATAGCGTGTTGGTGTAGGATCAGTTGCACGAGAACTTTCTGCGGTGAACGGTCGCAGCGATAGTGTCGCGGTGAAGCATGTCATGTCCCTAAGCGGATTATCGATCGAAGCAAAATGGCACATATGCAACCTCTTCGCCCATTTGCTCATGGTTGATTCTCTCATAAATGCACCCACATGCGTGCACATGTTATCCTACTTTTCTTAGAAGACTGCTTGTCAGCGTGTTTGTACATATATGAAATACTAGACGGCACACCCGGCTTCGCTCGGGCGTTTTACTACCCCTGGCTTTTCATGCTGATGCGGTGCGGATAACTAGGACACAAATAAGTTCATTTCATATTAACTAATCTCGTTGACCTTTTTTTCACCTGCTCGAGAGTAAAAAAGCCGACGGAACCAACTAATCGATAATTCCGTGTAAGATAGTTGTCGTATTCGTGTTAGGCATGCTGGAGAACCTCACCTGACCAGTTCTCACCCGTCCCTGAGCGAAAGTGGAAAAATCGAGATAATCAATAATTTGGTATCCTCGTTCAAAAATGGTTGTCATCTTCGTGCTCAGATTGGAGAACCCTAGTAGACACGTCCTCCCCGAGCGAGAGTGGAAAAATCGATAAAATTAATGGATGGATATCGCCCTCCAAAATGCTTGTCATATTCGTGTTCAGCATTTTGGCTTACCCCAGTAGACATGTTTTCACAAGTCTCTGGGCAAAAATAGCGAAAGATCAATAAAATCGATATAATCGATAAGCTAATTGATAGTTGCCGGCGAAAGGTACCCTATAACCTCCGCCTGCCCATGGTAGACAGCATGCAAAGCCCAGCTCTACGCGCTGATCCCAGTAATATACGTGAGATGCTCGAAAATATCCAGTTAATCTCTCTACGGGGCCCAACCGATCGTGGATTAGGATTGAGCGGAATTCCGACCTTCGACTTCCGAAACTTCCGATATTCCGGTGTTTTCTTTTGGGCTCCTAACTTTCGAATTCCGACGTCCGAAGCACAGCGAAAAAGGCCGGAAGGTCTTCGGAAGTCCTGGGTGGGAGCAAATTGCATTTTATCTGAAAGATACTCTCTTTCTGGGCAGTTTTTCAAGATCCAGTTGGCAATGTCTGCACAGCACGTCTGTCAAAAACGAAGCTTTTTAGGCGTAGAATGTTCCCTGAAAATTACTGCTGCAATAGAATATATACAATACGGGAAGACAACTCTTTCTAATCAAAATTCTCGTAGTGGTTTTCTTCTGAAATTTTTGAAAGATTCTATGTCGTATTTATGGATACTTTTTTGTGCTATGAGTCCGGTACTTATAAACCAGCATGTACATTAACGAAATCACAGTGGCAGAAATTAAGCTATTAGATAGATAGATACTAATAGAAACAGGAGAAGAAAATCTGCTCAACATGTTGCAATGGAGGATCGAAGTGAAAACTGGGCTAATAACAGTCAACAATCTTTTCTATCAGCTGCTTTTCCTTGGGAAATGTGACGCATCACATAATAATGCTTTCATTTCAGAATTGCAATCTTTTATAATTTTGCCAATTTGTTATAATCCTCCTCATGCGCCGAGCTTTTGTTCAGCGAGCCATTATTGACTTCGCGGCGCTCGGCCTCTGGAGTTTTTCGGATTCTGTCCCCTAAAAAAGACTGGGAGTCCAGCGTTAGCCGGACGATCAGGCTAGTTCTTGAACGGATCGTTATTGGTGATAGAGAATGGGTCATGGGCGACAACAAGGGGAGGTTGTTGCAGGATGTAGGCCTCAGCGGACTACCCAAAAAACGCAAACCATCGCTACATCTTTGGAAATTTCTCAGTAACTTGAGTTATCCACAACCTCCAAACGGTTGCACAATGACCGTCGAGCGCTACCCTTTTTGAACAGACTAGTGAAGGAAAAACTCCATGTCCAAGTGTCAACTGTACAAAAAATTGGCCATTTATGTTTCGAGGTTCTAACCTATCCTGTTCCACTCCCTGGATCGTCTTCAACAGAATCTCACTTTTTTAAGCCTCTTCACCTTTATGTCTGCTTTATAACCTTTGAACAGACCCCACTCTCAAGGACGTGCGCCGCTCTTTCGAGTTCAAACCTGTCAAATTTAGGCCTCTGGAAAAGTCTTGCTCATATTGGCCACGTTAAAATGATGCCAATCTACTATATATTAATTGGCAATTCATGTGTGTGTATGTGAGTCTGTACACGAGAACCAGCCATCAAAAACAGAAAATACCTACACCATCGTGTTCAGCGCGTCGAGTTATGTACGAAAAGGTTGCAAATTTTGATTTCTACCTTGATTTGCAAGCGCTTCGGGCCACTTCTGTCATGTTTAGACATGTTAAGGACCGACTGTTGTTTTTACCATAGTTGGAATGGATAAGCCCAGACAGTATAAAAAAGAAGAGATAGGTAGCATCTCTTTCTATCGAAGAGAAGGGGCCAGGAAGGCGAAGAAGGACATGGCTGAGGGGGACGCTGCAGGGCTGGGCCGGCGCCCACAAGGGGTCATAATCCTATGCAAAGGGTCCACTTTTGCGACAACGGTACGCCGGCGTCCAAAAGTGGGTGGACAAACGTAGAAACGTGTCAATTGTGGGGCGAAGGGGTGCCGGCGTCTGAAAGTGCTGAAATGACTGGAGCCGGGTCCAAAGTTGTGATAAGGGTGTGCCGGCGTCCAAAAACCAGGAAATGCCTGGAGATGGATCTAACGGTGTGATAAGGGTGCGTTGGCGTCCAAAAGTGGGGAAACGCTCAGAGACGGGTTCAAAGGTGTGATAAGGGTGCGCCAGCGCCCAAAAACGGGGAAATGCCTGGAGACGGGTCCAACGGTCCTGCACGAGGGAAGATATCGCTCGCCTGTTGCACAGCTGTGGAAAGGGCGCCTCGGAGCCATAAAGCTCGATGGTGCAAAAAACGAGAATAATCTCCACACAAAAAATGGGAGTTCTGATAAATGAGGAATGGTCGGCGTGGTGTGAGAGAGATGCCACATGAAGCAACGCGAGCGAAGCGAGCACGAAAAGAAGCCTGAGAGTCCGGCGTAAGCCGGACGATCAGGCTGTTGCTTTTTGATTTGGATGATATTGTTGACTTTGAGCCGAGTTGTGATATTTTAGAAAATTAAGTGCAACTGCTCCGGAACTTTTGCACGCACCTAATAATATTAAAAGTAATTTTTCAAGTTCGAATTCCAAATTTTAACAATTAAACTCAACGGAGATCAGGTAGTAGGGGTAGGTAGTCCAGTATGTAGTCCTATTTTCATACGTGTTTCTGTTGCTCTTTCTACAAACTTTTTATAATCAGATGGAGTGACAGAGAAGTCGGTTTTGTGCTCAGACATGTCCAGGGTTCGATTCCCGTCTGAGATTAATTTTTGCAAAATGGGAAAATGCATTTGGGGCAGCCAGACATTGAAATACATGCTTTTGGAAAAAAATCAAATTATCAATACCATTCGTAAGCGTTGGAATTCGTGCGTGAGTGGCTTTGTTGCACCCAGAGTTAGAATCGTGCACTTGTAGATGTATGGTTGTTCTTCACGAATTTAAACAGGGTTAACGTGTAACCAAGAAAAATGACTCAAGTCTTTCTGATATGAAGAAGATGTGCGCTTTCTGAATCACTACTTTACTTCTTGGGAAACTCGATTTATTTGAGTTATATTAGGATGTCAACGTACACTTTTACCAACGGTTTACCATCGGATAGTGGATCTTATCAGTGGCTCTTAGACCCTCGGTTACGACTTTGATTTGCCGCGGTTTTCACTGTTTACGATTTATGATTCGCAGAAATGAAAATTTTGGTTAACTCCTGATGCTGAGCACAATAATACAATGCATGATTAAGGGTAAAACTACCGGAAAACCATTTTTTAATCCTCAGTTCTTGGAAAATTAGCGGGCGACGCCGACACACAAAGCTTGACGACGAATTTCCCTGATAATGTACTTTCTGGAATGCACATCCTGAAGAAAGTCGTACTGCTTGGGAGAGTTCCTCATCATGCACTCCCTAACAAGATGTGAGGTGCTCTCCATCCGTGACAGGCAAGAGAGAGCTTGAGTGGAATTTCGTAGTCTCGCTTTGGCTTCGCCATCAGTCTCCCCGTAGGTTGGGAATCGAAAATGGTTTTCTCGGCAGTTCTGCAGGAATCATCTACGCTGTACCGATCAGCAGCGGTTCTTTCACGCAAAAATATCAGTAAAGATTCTAACACAAAACCGTCGTCTTAAATTCTATTCACAGCTTATCTCGTCCAGTTTCTGCTTTAAAAACTGGCGAAAAAATAGTTCGCCACCACTGCTTTTTTCCCCGAAGTCCACCAACTTCTAGGAATTGACCGTGGCAAAGGACCGAATCCTATGGAAACTGATGACTTCTACAAACTCCGTGAAGGCATGGACAATTCACTTGATCCTCTTGTAAACATTCACGAAATGATATTTCGCCCTCTAGATAAACTGGTAAGCCTTATTGGAATTGTATTTAACGAATCCAACAAAATATTACTTGAGCGTTGTTTGTTCTTCATTCTCCCAGGTTTTCAATGCACCGTTTGACTTCGATAACATTACTTACCACATGACAATTCTGAACAATACCAAGCATCCAATCGCTTTCGCTATTAAAGGTGGTGTGAGCAACATCAATTTAGATATGCGTTTAGTGAAAAAGATGCCTGAATCTGGAATGTGCTCCTTACCGTATAATTTCAGGGAACTGTATTCCTCGTGTGATTGCGTATCCGCCATATGGCATCCTGAAAAGCAAGCAGAAGATTCCAGTTGCTGTCACGATGAGGGTAGGTCTTCTTGAGAGTTTTGTGCATTGCTCTTTATCCAGTACAAAAATCGATTCTCGGGGATTCCATTCCTTAACAATTGCCAGAGTTGTCCCGGAGTGCTCCCTAAAGTACAGAAGTGATGAGTTCTGTCCAGGATTCTCCCACAATCTCAATCGGAATCGAGTGATCGGTTGATTCAAGCCAACGACATGGGCTGCTACTTCCTTCGCTCCAAATACCATCCCGCTTGAAGGTTCCCAATCTATATAGTTTTCTTCCTTCTAACGTTGTGTTTGTGGCTAAGAGGAGACATATCGCCTTGGTTAACGTTCAAATCCGGCTTGATCACAACCTTCAAATTTAAATACAGCCACGAATGACAAGGAAGGCTTCAGGGATTCTCTCCCGAGATAATTTCTAAATTGAAAGATGTGTACAGATTTTCTTTCAATTTCTGATCCAAGATCTTCAACAATGATTTTTTTTATCTCGGAAGAAGGGGTGATCTCGATGCTGCTACTCTTATGGAATGAGGAAGGAATTCCTTCTATACTATGTAGTTCAGGCACAAAAATCTGCCAACGATGATGGATGCTGGAAGAAGTGATCGGATGCAAACATTGTTTCTTGTGAAACTTCTCAGCTTCTCGCTATATTTATTTATTTAATACACCAGGGCGCGTGTGGCGCAGTGGTAAGGGGCTCGCTGTGCACGCCCACGGTGGATGGTTCGATCGCGGCCGTGGCCAACCAAGCCATCCATCCCTCTGGGGTCGGTAAATTGGTACCATAGCAGACTGGTAGCATGAAGCACTGACTTGGCTTATCTGATGCCCCCGTAAGTCACTGTACATGGCACATACGCATTCAAAGCCTCTACGATGCTCAGATGAAGACGAATGCGTGGCGCATCCCTCGTGACGGGGTTGATCAACGCCGGCCATTTTATCCTTTATCCTTTTAATACACGATAGGGTATGTATAATATTTTTCCAGAGAAGATACATGGAAGCCTTGAAGTGCTTCGAGGATATCCCACATTTGTGCATTCGCGCATCAGTAATTTTGAGATACTACCCGGTATTGTGGGACAAGGAACTCAAATTCAATCTTGAAGCTGTACAGAATGACCAGGGAACTTGTGGATTCAAAGCTTTTCTCCGCGCTTCTGAAAGCGTGGACGAAGGTGCGAAGCATACGGTATAATTCATACTCAGAAGAGGCATTGCGTCCTAGCTCTGCGACTGGTTAATTCGTTCAACTGAGCAATCGCAGTGCTCGGCCTTTCTTGTTATGATACTTGACACGCCAACTGACCCTGGTGTGGATGTGCGGACGACATGCCGAACTTCGTCAACGAGTCGAAAAGCAGCGATGGTCTGGTGGTCATCCTGAGCGATGGAATTGAGAGTACTAACAAAGTCCAGGGAACAAATTGCACATTCTGATGCAAAATTCGAAAATGGAAAGAAGTTGTGGTCATCGGGACCAATCCGGGCAGGTATTTGGGTGAGGGTTACGACGAGGGAGCACACAATTACATGGTACACCTTTTTTCGAGGACAAAATCTCCCATTTGTTAGAGTATTTTAACATTTGAAAACATTCCTTTCCTAATAACTGACTTCGAGAGACGATCTGTTCAGGCTTTGCTGTGTGGTATAGTTTTCTAGACATTTTTCAGTGTACTGCTAGAAGGCAGTCGTCGGAACAGTTGCCGTCTCATCTCATATACCATTAGAACTATCATTCATAACAGACTCCAGCACAAAGTGTGCAATATTTCAACAAGAGATCAAAAATTTTCATTTTTCAGAAGTTCGATCACACTGTTCATGGAGCAAAGGATCGCATTGTGTATGAGTGGGTGTTACTTAAGGAATATGAAGATAAATTCCGACCGGAAATGCTCAGAGTAAGTTCCTAATACTACTTGGCTGATCGTGACACACCTCTCCATGATCAATTCTTATCCATCGAGGCTCAAATGTTTTCAGTCAAATGGAATCGTTCGGCGCAAGAATATTCTTGTTCAGTATAATGGATAACCTACTAACTATTATGTTACTTGTCGTTATTTTTCGATTAAATGGTTTTTGGCGAGGTTGTTCAACTCACTGTTTTTACTGTTAGAAAATCATTCCAGTGAACAATAAAATACAGGAAACGAGAATCACGATTGCCACTCCCGCGGGCTGACGCGTCGCAGCATCTACGCGAAGCGGGCGAGGCAACACCCACCATCCACAGTGATCACCCGCGCCGCGTGGACATTGCGGCGCGGCAGTCCGCGGAGTAGCAATCGTGATTGACGTTCCCTGTAGAGTGAACAGCCGTTCACAATAATGAGTGAAAGATAAGTCTTCTTCCTCAAAAATGTCATTTCAAGAAAATAACTGACAGAAAGCGTCTGCTACTCAAAACACACACTAATGTATGCTCTTTGAGTTTCAGATATTCCTTTGAAGATGACGTGAGCCTTCATAACACCGGAATTTTTTTCTGAGGTCATAGCCCAGAGGAAAAATAGCGCGAGAATCCGTGACAGATTCTGGCTTATGGATTGAATCATTTTTTTGTTTATTTATTGAACGACGGGGAGCACTCATAACCCTTCAGGTCATAGTGGTGGTCCACCCTGATCCCAAAGAAGTTCAGCGCTTGCATTCATGAAAACGTAACCATGCCAAGCTACGGTAGCAAGCCAACTTTCACTTTCTGCGTCTCCTAGCATTACATAGTCTATGACATAACCAATTATTTATTTATTTATTGTATACACCATAAAGGTGTGCCACTACAGCAACAGAAAGTTGAAGTAATATGGAATCAGAGCAGCGACAATCAAAAAAAAAAGAATAGTCAAGCTGATCAGTGTAAACAATGGGTTAGTACCAACACAACTCTAAAACACACAGTAGTAAAGGTAAAGGACCTGTATTAATTCCAGAAAAATTTGAACCGCATGACCGAGCAAAAAAAGTCTTCTGAATTCGGGGAGTTGAAAGGCGTGCGGTTTATTTTGCCATGCTTGCCGGTAATGTTGATATGGCGACTTTCCTGGATAGTCCGTGAGTGTGTTCTTGTGATGGTTATGCCAACCACCCTTGTTTTGCTCGGTTATCGTTTCGTGGATCCCAGCCTAGGGTATCTGAGTGTTGTAAGAGATAGCTGAGATGTTAAGTTAAAATGTCTGTTGGATAGACTATATTGGTTATCAGAATGGATAAAGACTAGGCTAAACGGATCTGTGATGGCCATAGTCTCTTTCTTCCATAGCTCAGTATAGCACACTGAACAGGTACCAGATTTGATTCAATTTTTTTCATCTCGAGAAAAAAATTCAAAAATCAAATTGTGCCCGTCGCTTTTGTCGCTATTTCAACGTTTTTCCTTCCTGTTGCCCTTTCTCTTCGAAAGAGGATCCTACACTCCTCATGAATACATTGAAATTTGCCGTTTCAACAGCGTCTGCGTCTGAGCGGCGAAAACATCGCGAATATCCACTATTTCGCGAGCATCTAACTGGTAGCATTGTTGTATAACGAGTTTGGCGGATGGCGAAGAAGTCAACTCTAGCGGCTCGAACTCTCCGGGGGCGCTATAGTCGCGCGTGCGACGATCACATGAGAATAAACGCTGGTTTTAGTTGCTGAGTGCTATAGTCACTTCTGGAAAAAATTGATTTATCCTGAGTAACTTCATTGAAGCTTTTTTCCCAAAGTTGGAGAGCTGCTATCTGTCTAGACACGGTCAACTTCGAAAAAAAGAAGTCTTCTTGAAGGCGGCTCCGTTTCTGACGGTTTTTCCGTCCTTTCCTTTTATTTCGAGCTTACGGGTATCCGCATTAGAAATGAGAAGTTGGGAATTTCTCTACATTAAAGAAATTTAATGTCCGTTATATGTTGAAAGGCATACATTACGGTTAACCACTCAACTGCCTTCTCATTTCCTGTTGTTGTTATAAAAAAGTTCCATCTGATTTGTATGCACAAGCGAACTGGATCGCAATTGATCTATCGACCGCACCCACGTCACGCCTCCTAGATTCTGGAGTAAATTTGACCCAAGGACGAGGGCACGTTTTCTATTCGTTTCTCTACGTTTTTCTACTTTTTCTTTTCCATGATTTTCTTGATGTTGTTCATGATGATCGGTGATACTGGCATAGTGCAAGTTTCATCTCATTACCTTTGCTTTGATATGTTATGATCTTTACTGGATTGAAACCCAAGAAAGCTACGGAAGCATTGTATTCGAGAATCGGGCCTACTATTTGGTCATTAAAGGGGTAAGAAGAGAAAAATAGTGTTTAGATAGGTATAATGAGCCTTTTCCTTACTCAAGGTATGTATGAGGAGAAAAGGCCTTCTCCATGATGATTTTTCTCCTATTTTGGATCCATGTACAATCTATTCCCTTGCCTCGCTTCCACAGCACTGCTACAAGAGAGCAAGGCTCGTTACTAAGCGAAATTATTTGGGGCATTCTCTCCTGTACCCTGTATCTCACCCGCTTCAAGCACAGTGAGTGCAAGAAATCCGTTTTGTTGTTTGACCTTAGCTCGAGTAGGGTCACTCCACCAGAATTTGTCCGAAAATCGCCCTCCCCCCC
>JARK01001504.1:282376-305390 GCA_000688135.1 Ancylostoma ceylanicum | reverse complement strand
CCCTCCCCCGCCCCCTCATCCAATTGCGTCTGCCGTCGTCATGTGCGCATGTTAGATCGTTGAAATGGCAGCTAACATTACTCTAATACAAGCGAATATGTATATCATCACCCCCTAGCCTATTCAACACGACATTTTGGTTAATTTTTATACTTCCCAGTCATTACCAGTAGTTGGGTTTTGATCCGGGTGGTAGGGACGAAAAACAAAATCGTCAAGTTCCGTTTCACATTTGATATTGTCCACACTACCCAGAAATGTGCCAATTTCTCTCTACAAAATGCAAGAAAATCTCCCCGGCCAAGATCCCCTTTCCATATTCTAGGCAAAGCTCGAGCGCAGGACAAGCAGAGTGGCTTAGAAGCCCCACATATACATACCTATGCTAATCAAAGAACACCCTCTGTTCCGAAAGAGTAAATATGTCTCAGAAAGTTTTCTCCGAGTCTGGGGTTCTCTTGGTCAGTTAGTTTCGACTGACGTTTCGATTAGCAGTAGACGTCAAGTTACTTTACGGCTTTGCACTTGTCAGAAGCGTTTCCAGTGTTAATGAGAAATTTCGCCAACAAAAAGCGATCAGTGCTAAGTTTTCGTTGTACTGTTAGTGGCATGTTCCTTCTTATTTTTCGTGGAAATAGTGTAGAAATCCGTGGATACTACTACTTTATGTACGAAACTCCATGAATATTTACAAGTTTATCATTTGATCTACCTTCTGGGAATAATTGCTAAGGTTGGAATTTGAGGATAGAAATGCTCAGACTGCTTTCGCGCTCTATTTTTCTTGTTTCATAGAAATTTCTCTTCCACAAACTATCCCGAGGATGGGGCAGATCATGGCGGACGCGTAAATTCGATGAAGTGCGTTGCGTTTATAGTAAAAAAATGTGCCCAGTCGCAGCCCTGATGGTGCCCGACCACAAATAAATCTTGAAAAATTAAAAAAGATCCACTCAAGCAATTATTTATATTTATATAATGGAAATTGCAGCAGCGTAGGTCGCGCACGTGCTTCACCACTGTTTGGACAGGTTAGGACAGGAAGAAAGAGGTTCAGACGAGGATGGTAACAGCGATATCAATGAAATGCGTGGATGCGCAGACAGTCAAAACGCCGCGTTGCGTGTGGTGCAACGCGTGCTACGGGCTCGAATCGCTGAATTGGCCCTTATACAAGCCATTCTTTTTTATTCATATGAGAGCACATCAAAATATGCAATACTCACTGAATTGGTGGAACTATGAACTTCGCTAGCTGCAACAATTGCCCTTCCGGGCATGACCTCTCGTGAAACACCCATGTTGCCAGTTCTCTAACGAGAGACTCAACGAGTAATTGGTGCCACCGCTCGTGGCGTCGCCTCATTTGCCACCTATAAATTAGCATGAATCTGCATACATTCATCGTGTGGCCGTCTTGTGGCCTGTCTGATCTATTCTGGGCCTGGAGGAGATTTCTCACATAGACAAAGGATTCCTTGGATAGCTAACAGGAGTTCTTTGGCTCACGCATGAAGCGAGTATCGATTGGACATTGGGATGGATCAATTCCTATAATTTTCATTACCTTAATTCCTATAGTATTTATTTATGACGGCATGCCAAATTTTCTTCCTTTGAACAACTGAATCCGACTGCGTGGTATTGTAACCGGTCTAGGCACGACTGCAATTTCTACTACCAACTGCCTGGCTTTCCCTCCTCTCCAGACTCTAGTAGATCCTCTTTTTGTCTACAACTCTCCAACTGACCGTGCCCTTGAAAATCGGCTGCAACATCAGATTGATGGTCTGAGTTTGTTTATATAATTGTAGATGAATAAATAAAAAAATAATCTATATAAATAGACGAATAAACAAATATGTACATGGTTCCAATAAAGATCACTAAGAAGAGAGCTGCTCTTCACAGTAAGCTGTAAATTCCTGCAATAAGATTTGATGTAACGTATTTCTCCCTAGATTACTTCGTACAAATCAAGGATATCAAGTTGTCTATCCGTGACTCAGCTACGGTGATCGTCACGATCAGTTCCAGAAGCTTCTTCGTATTCTGCTCGTACGTCATCGCCATAACATGCATTTACTCAAAATAGTGCGTCAACCTCATCACTAATTTCGGATAGATGGAAAAACGAGGAAGTGGGAGGAGCGACGGATTAGCCCATCACTACCACGCAGTCCGTTAGTGCAGCTTACTCTGCCTCGATCCTAGTCATTTACGTTCATAACATAAGCTGAGCCCTCGATCTGAACTTATCTCGTCTCATCTACGTATTTGTTATTCAACCATTTTCTAGTCTTTGTCATCTCCCATTGCTTGCTGTAGGATTTACAGAGAAATTCCCCCTTATAAGAGCTCACTCACTATTCTCACTCTCATTCCTCACTTCCTGCTCCCATATATTTTTAGAAGGTTAAGTATTCTTGATTTTAAGTGAAATCTCGGATTACTATAGCATTGCATACGTTCAGCACATCACCCAGTTACGCGACGAAAACATTCTGTTACGTTTAATAAAATCACACATCGCTGCTATTGCTAGACTTCCGCTCTTTTTACGGCTACTTAGAACCGCGAACCTCAGACGAATTTCGTGGAGAACGCATAGTGTAGTGTACTCCTATTAATGCTAGGATTTTGCTCCGGATATAGGAGGAGGACCACTTCCATCTGTCTCTCCTCCTTGAGTTACTTTCCCAAAGCAATAAAATTGACCTTTAACCTTGTGGGCAATCGGCCTGAGGTTATCTCCTCCATATTTTTGAAATTTCTAAGAAATCTTTACACTTCTTTGGAACTTCAATCATTCTAAACTTGGAGGAAAAAAACAAACGAAGAGTAAAGAATACCTTAGCAATTCGGTCTATCACTAAGGACCCTTCACAATCCTACAGTACTAATCAGGTATCAGTCCTTCGCTTTCCTCTAACATTCACAGCATTTTTAAAACTAGTTTTTCTCCCCTGTTTTTTATGCACTGTTTTGTTTGCTTTGCTCTGGTAACTGTAAAAAGCTCTGATGCAGTACAGTTCGCTTATCAAGATGCGTTTGCTACAAAAAAAGAGAAGAAGTAGACGTACGGCTCGGAAAGGGAACAATTCAGGAGTCGTTCGGTACTGATTAATGATCGGATTTAGAACAAGTCGTCTCGTACAAATATGAATACTGGACTACTGGACTTTTCTGGTCATGTAACTACAAAATCACCTCATATGTAGCTCCAAATTTTGCTCCAGTCATTGAGGTATTGAAGTTCTTTGCCACAAAAAAGAAGAGTAGGTGTCGGGCTGCCCACAAATAAAATGATCTTTCCACCCTATTAGCTGTTGTCTAACAGCTCTACAGTTTTTACTGGTTGCAGAACAAGTTATTCTGGTCCCTGTTTCCCAGATATGTAAATGGAAAAACTTAGGCTCTTAATGCTCTTCCACAACTACCCAGTAGATCAGGATTCATTTCTGAATCTGCTTTTCTGTACAAAGAAATGGCGCAATTTTGTTTAATTATTTACTCATTTATTTATTCAATACACCGAAAATAATGTGCCGTAAAGTATGTAACATAATCGCTCGAAGTAAATAAGTAATAAAGGAAATTACCAGAGCAAAAATATGGCAGTTAAGTGAACAGTAGAATATTTGCATTACCTCCAAATTGCTCTAAGCAACTTTTTGAGAAACGCGTACTGAAATATCCTCCGTTGAATTTACCAACAGTACTTATTTATTAATCATCAATAATTTGCTTGAGCTTGGCATATGACAGGTTAAGTAAATATTATATGGAAATATTATATGGAGTATATTAGCAAAATTAGCTCGGACAAGAAAATATATGTATGACAGAGGTGTTAGTTAGGTTCCCTATGTAGCACCTTTTCCCTTTTCAAAATTCTGATGATAGAAATATGAGAATTTCTTGTTCATGAAGTTCAGCTTCAGGAGTAATTCTGTCTTCATAGTTGTCCTGGATTTGTTCTTTGCGACGGGATTTCTCAGCGGGGGGCAGTGCGTCTGTTGTTGTTTTGTGTCACTCCGTATAACCACTTCTCCAAGTGAGCAACCAAGAACATCTAGGTCATTTTTAGTGCTGCAAATTCTGGTTGTTCCTTTTCTTCGTTTATTGTTCTCCTTGCAGTAACTACTTCCAGTCCAGATTGATTGCTGTCATACTGCTGTCCCTTGATTTGCTGTTGACTATTTATTTTTTTTAATAGATGCAACCACAAACAAGTTAGGGTTTTGTAAGGGTGATATCCTAATCGTAAACGCTGTTAAATTAGCAAAAATGTAATAAAATAGAACGAATAGTGATAAATAGTAGTGGAATAAAAATAAATAACATTATATGTAGTTTGTTAAAGAAAGAGTATTCGAAATATAATCCACAAAAGCACGAGAAGCTTGTAGACGAACGAGGAGCATGATTTTGATAGGTCATTCTTAAATAATAGAATATGAAGCAATGTGAAACTTCTTACTATTACTTCTCATTTTCTAAAATATTATTTCACCTTCAAAAGTGCAAAAGTGGCTTGAGTAGTGACTGTGCATGTATGTATGAATGTATGAAATATGTATGCACCAGTGGCGGACGCAGGGGGAGAACGGCCCCCCCCCCCGAGAATGGGTCGCCAAATTTTTGAAATTACTCTACAATACAAATAAAAATATTGTATTAGTTTATTTTTATTTCTTTATTTTTATTATTATTTCCTAAATAATTTTTATTATGTATTTATTATTATATTTTTTATATTTTTATTAATTTTATTCCCCGTCTGGGTCCCCAAAACAGGGGAGACCTCAATTTTTTTCCCACGCCCCCCCCCACCTCCCGCCCACTTTCTGCGTCCGCCACTGGTATGCACAATCATCCTTCCAGAATTATGAGATAATCCGTCTCTGAACATAGTGAACATGAGAATAATGAGGTGCATGATTTGCATAAATCTCAGGTTACTATTTTTTTTTTTGAAAAAAAAAACTCCTTGCAGAGGATAAACTATCTGCACCTTCAAAAAGCCGATGGGTTGCCGTTTCAGAAATTTGAATGCCCAACGTTTACTTCATCAGGTTGCATACAGTTTTGTCACTTCCCAGTTGATCTTTGTGCTACCCCCGTTTTCAGCGTTTGTCACATCAGTCACATGACGTTTTCCCGGATACTGGGAAGGTGGCATCCAGCACTTGACGCTGCGTTTAGGCATCCAACGGTGCGTGACGTCAAATTCGCGCACTCATTCCAAAGATCCACACTCTGAATTGCTATTCCAGGAATCCATTGGAGTTCGACCGCGCAGTGTACTCCGTTGTGTTATTTATTTCTAATATCCTACAGTTTTTATCTAATCAGGTTACCTTGGTTACGTTTTGTATGTCAGTTACATTTTTGAGACATACTTTAGGGCAGAGTGTGACTAGGCTAATCGTCTCCATACGTTTCCCTGCTTCCGCCTTTCTACGTCCGCTCTCGTCCTCGTAGCTGATACTTTTTGTTGCGCTCTCGTGAGCCTTTTGGAGTTCCGCGTTGAGGAAATCGCAATGAAAACCAAGTGTAACCAAACTTGACTGAATTTTTTAATTCAACTCGATTACTGTCTTTACATTTCTGGTTACATCTGTGGTTATTCACCTCGATTTATGTTTGTGCTTATGCTTATGTTTGGTACACTCAAGGAGTGCACGTAACAGGCATAATTAAGAAGGTAACCGTGAAGAAACAAAACGTAATAAGTGTAGAACAACACACTTATAGCCTATTAGAACAAACCAACGAGAACACTGAAAAGTGACACAAAAAGAGAAAAAGAACTTGAAAAAAAAGACAAAAAAGAATGTAACCTGGCATAATAGTGAGCATAAAGACAGAAAAGGCGTGAAAAAAATCGTGTTATCTGAAGTGCTCTTCGTTTTGCTAGATGACAATTTTTTGGTTTTTTTTTAATTATATGAATGGGTGAATGGAGTGCTTCGATAGCTTAGAAGCATATTGTCGCTATCTATAGCATTCCTTTTCCAAAATATCGCGGCAGTGACAAGAAGATACAACTTCATATTGTTCATCTAGGAAGTGCCGCAATATAACCCAATACCCAGATTCGAAGAACACCAGCCAACCCGGGGCCGGAGGTTGGCTGGCAGTACCCACAGCAAGAAATATATACCCACAGCGCTTCAATGAGAACAACGAGCCAATAGCATCTAAAGGAGAAAAAGGATGGATCGGTATTCGGACGAACTATTATACATAGTATGTAATGTTATTAATCTGTTACCTGATGCGTTTATGGACGCAAGAGCACTCCAGAACTTAATTTTTTTCATGGTGTAGTCAACGAAACGAAAAAAAAAAACTACTGAACATCTGGAATTTTTAGAATTTTGAGAAGATCTACTCTTTGCAAGGCTCTCGTAAATGTTGTACATGGTCCAGAGCGCATTATTTCTGCAGGTAGCATTTGTAGCCAACGACCAGAAAAAACTGGTGTTTTGGAGGTAACTTTGGTTAAACTGAGGAGGGTAACTTAGTATCATCAGACTAAGGTTAATATGTACTTTTCTTGACCTCGAATAACAAATTTAGTAGGATTAAAAGGGCGTTCTCCAACAAAAGTTTGGGGTAAAAGCGCTTTGAAGAAAAGAATAAAGAATACGTAGTATTCGCGACACATATGATTGCATTTTCCGCTCTACAGCCACTTGCCAACTTGTGCATCCATCCCAAAATGTCCTTGGATTTTCTGTGAATGTCTTGTTGAAGTTTGAATAAAACGTCAACAATAATCAATGAACCAGTGATTAGTCGGATTTGCTAAAATTATGTCTAGAGCCTTGCTAAATCACATCGTGCCGTTTTCATGAATTATTTTAATGCCTTCTTGTAAAAGTGTTTGATTTTGTTTACTTAAAAACCACAGTTTCTATGCCAGTCATCTACTTTCAGTGATCAGCCACGGATCTCCCTCATAGAGGGATCACAGCCGGTTAGTCGCGAAGGCTACGTGGCGCGTCCCCAGGTGGCGGATAGGGGGCCAATCGCGGACCAAACGCGACCTTGTACCTGCCCTGAGACGCGGGTGGATTCAGGGGATGGACTCCTTGTTTCTGCAGTATCGGAACGATTTATACTTTCTGTCAGCGCGTGAGTATGTTCATGCATGCGTGCGTGGGTGTGCTTGCGTATCTGCGGATTGTATCCTGCACATCTATCCGATCAGAAGCCCTGCATTCAAGTGACTGGGAGGTACAAGGGAGGCGGTTCGGAGTCGCCTCCAACAAATAAGCTCCATCGTCCACTCCCGGGGAGCCCGGCTAACTCCCCGGTGAAACCCTACCCCAGCCCCCACGGGGGAATAGAGCCCAGCAAGCTATTCCCTGTGGGTCATTTTCTTCAAGCTACACACAGCAATAATAAAGAGTGTTCCCCTAATCTCGGAAGAGTCACTGGTACGGCAGCGTCAGTGAGGACGAGGTTCGAGGGGTTATCTAGGCTGCCTAAAACGAGAAGGACTATGATGACGATCTGTACCTTCAACGCACGGACACTTGCATCGGAGGCTTCCATCGAGGATCTGATGGTGCAGGCCAGGAAGATCAGGTACGACGTCATCGGACTGACCGAGACGAGGAGACACCGGCCACTGAACGCCACCTTCGATACTGGAGAAGAACTGTTCCTTGGAACCTGCGATGGTAGAGGAGTTGGTGGAGTCGGTGTCCTCGTCAACACGAACGAATGATCAGTAACATGGGAAATAATGCCTATCACATTGCTCACAATCAGGCACAGAAAGCAAATGCAAGAGTGCCCGATTTTTCGATACATATTTGTGCGATTGTCCAGACCGTTGAAGCTATTTTTGCTTTCCGCCGATTCATGCCTACTCAATGATAGTAACCAGATGTTAGAATTCCCTCAGAGATCACCTTCAACTCTTGGAACTGCCCACGTCATTACCCGTCTGCGAGCAGGACAGGTTAATTCGATCACAGAATCTATATAGAATTGGAGTACACCACGTATCTGAATGAACTCCATATAAATTATTACGCTAACGTGGTTTCGGGCGCTGCACTTTCCAGTTATTCGTAAGGAAATTAACTATGTACAAGAGCACATGAATAATTTCCGCTGCAATCCGTACTCACTTTTCGCTTTGACGAAGTGCTCGCAGAGGTCGCTGCCATCCCATTTTTTATCGGAGCTTTGCTAGTTGCAAGCTTGAGCGTAGCAGTCAGAACTGGGATTCAGGGGATGTTAACTACGCAAATCAGCGATATTTATGGTAATTTGTTGGGGTGGGCGGGTTGCCAAAGTTGGTTTGCGCTCGCCTAGTTTCGCTTAGTGATCCGTTATTAGCACAAGGATTTTTTTTTAAATTTTAGTCTAGCAGGTTCGACACCCAGCAGTCATCCCGAAAATCTAGGGAAAGTTCAGTTAAATTTACACTGAATGCGACTGGTGCACGCACTTAGTTTAAACGGCCTTTTTCACAATGGAATTATGTGGCAGCGTCTCCTAGGTATTACAAGAGGGTAAATAATCGGTCTATCAGCTGGATAAGTTTCAGCATGAAGGCTGTTGTTGTTCTGTTGTGTTTGTTGCGCTTACTCTTCCATGTGATAGAATTTGTTTTCCATGGTTATTTCCACCCATCACATTTGCTATGTGTACACCTACTTGACTCAGCCATCATTATCCAAAGAGTCCAACCATTGTCCCTTAAAACTTTGATTTTCCTACCTTCGGTAAAAAAAAAATTGGCAATGTATTCGTGCTTATGTCTTTGTGGAATCTTGGAATCTAAGAAATCCTAAGAAATTCAGGAATAATTCTTTTGTGTTGCTGCTATTATCGTCAACAAACGCATTCAGTGGCTCCTTATCAAATCGTATAAACATACATAACAATAGCTCGATACTAGACAATGAGCGCGATCGTTCTAAGTTCTATTCCCTGGGAAACTTGTTGGATAAACTTGGAATATAGCTTAGAGCTAGCGTCTTATATTTCAATACTCTTCTAGATTTGCTTTTCAATAATTCAGGCTTTCCTTTTGCTTCCTTTTGCATAGCCCAAACTGCCAAATCAGTCTCGTTTCTCTACCACAGGTAAATGTAAATCCTTTACTTATCCGAATATCTTCTTTCAGGTTAAAGGACAGTGGAAAAACTCCTATTGTGACTGCTCACGTTTCACCAGTAGCAAGTGTTTTTTCTTGGGATCCGCTGGAAAATTTTTTATTTCATTTTGATCCGCACAATGTACGGATCAAAATGAAATGAAAAATTACCTACATATTTTCTAGGTAGAACAACCAATCAATTATTCAAAACTTCGGTATTCATAGAAACACTCGCGTCACGATTCAATGTTTATTCATATGTATAAATACCACAATGTGTGCTCAAAATGTTTTCTCGGCACTGTTTACGTCTAAAACAAGTTTGCTCTATCTATTAGGTTGTCCCGTAAATGATGGCCGTTTTGATGTTGAGCTTCCCAAGGTGCATAAACCTGTGAAAATCACGAAAGCGAAGGAATGACAGGGTGGTCCTAGAGGGTGACTGCTGCAAGCCTTGGGCTTTCTGAAGGCTAAGGAGTAGTTTACTTAGCTCCTGAAATGGTGGGGTGATGAAGTTTCGAACCTTCACTACCACGTCGATAGCATTATTTTTGCGAGAACCTAATAGCTAGACGTTTTTAATAAATTCTTTAGTTCAACTCTTGTGTTTAATTTTTGTCCACCCTTTAGTGGTTATATTATTTGGTATTGATGGTTGTTTTGGTGAGCGGTGGTTATATTATTTGAATGGTAGATTTTTGTGAGTTTTGCTATCATACCTAAGAGCGGATAACGTATTAGACTACATTGCCGTTGAACTCTTCATTTGGGAATAATCGAGGGTCGAGTTTTTCGAAACGAATCATGGACGAAGTATGCATAACACAACAGATTCTTCGCCTCCATACCTTTCCGGAGCGAGCCGCACAGTCCCAAGGTCAGACATTGGAACGGCCATAGGGCTTTCTCTTTTTAGAAAATTCTGAGCCAGCTCTCAATTTATCTATCGAGTAAATGGAGTTTGTTACACCAATATTGGCAGGCAAGTGCATTAATCAGAGGGCCATTTTGTTTATACACCTAAGTGCTTTTGAACCTAATTTCTTGATTGTGAGTGCTTACATAGTTGAATGGTCGTGGGAGACCAACATATTGGGAGCACACCCTACTTGTTATAAGGTAATTCACCCAATCTCAGCATATTAGGTAAAAAACCATAATTGAATCTTTGGAGGAGCTATGTCCATGAATCAATAAAAGTTTGGGTGCAGAAACATTTTTTTTTGTTCCAAGTACAATAGTTTTTTGGTAAGTGCACTTAGATTTGTATAGCGATCGACCCGGAGATTTTAGTAGAAAAACCGAGTTGCCTGGTTTTTTCCAGTGCACGTTGAAATTAGTCGGCTGTTTTGTTCTCGAAGAGTGCGGCTATCTGTGAGGAGATCTGCTCCAGATCCTCCTACTTCATTTATTTTACGTTCAGTACATCTGAACGATCTAGTCTGAGAACTGGATCGCTGAATTCGTTTTCGAGGTTTTCAAAGGAACTTTTAGTCACTTGCAAAAAAGGTTTTCTACCAAGCGTCTACATTGCAAGAACAAGGCCTTGGTGAACGATCCCGTGCGAAATTCCATGTGAATTTTTCAGGAATTTCTTGAATTTGCTTTCATAGCTAATGTATTATTTTTATGGACAAACCCCAGCTGTTTCTACCACTATTGCTATCTGCTCTGTTTGTTCCAGCTTATTCCAGCCTGTCGTTTGAACTTACAAGTGATCCCTACATAGTAACTTTACTACATACTTCCGCCTCCATAAACTCATAGCCTGATTTCCACTGTTTTCCCAGAAACCCTTCTCTTTCCGGACAAACTTAATGCGCAGTAGAAAGCTTCTCGGAAGTAAGCCTTTTCCTTATGCATTTTCCGCGTTCGCGACTGGCAATCCTACTGATGTTTTCCGGGGAGCAATTCTGACGGGTCAATACAGCGCATTGTTTTTAGAAATCCACTGAAGCGGAGGTGATCGACGAAAGGTCGCTATTGGGGCCTTATAGTAATAAAATAGCGTAGTTCAGGCAGAATAAATGATAGGATAAACAATAGTGCTAGGATTCATTCGCCACTTTCTCAACTATGATATAATCGAAAAATATGAGAATGAAGAAAATACAATAAAGACGTCGTTATTGCTCCGTTCACCTTCTTAAATCCAAATGCCCAAAATAATGAACAGTTTTCACTCCCGAAGCTTAATCTTTGCCATTCCTCTTACTCGATAGGTTCAATTGGTCTCGTCATTATTTCTAAATGCTTTCAGCTATTCTCTCAAATAATAGTTAAGCATTAGGGTGACCATAATAATCTACCCATACTGCTGATAACGTAAGAGAATGGGGAAGTAAAACAACGCTGCGGTAGATACTCAGTAACTGAAAACCGCCAAGTTAACAATGGGTTGTTCTCATTAGCCGTCCTACGTATGTGATATACTACTTTGCTATTCCTCAATCGGCTGCTTCCTATGTTGATGAGCAAATATGATCAAGCAATATGGTTAAATTAATCATTGAAATGTCTACTGAGTTTCCGAGCTTGCCATATTTTCTTTGCATTTCTTTTTTTTTGTGATGACTGCACACTTCTATGTATGAAAGTACCAAAAGTTCCTTTTCTGCTCTACAAGCACGTTTTCATCGTTTTTCGGAAAAGCTAAATTACGCTCCTGTCCAAGTACTGAAAATAAAAATACAACTTATCTGCAAACTCAACACCGACACATATTTATTTTTCTTCTGTCGTAATCAAAACGCGAGTGATGAGGCTCGAATCAGCCGCACCCTGTATGTAGAGTTCGTTATAGTCGACTGGACGGCATGAGGCATGTTCTTCTCAGACGACCCGGAAAATACTCAGTGGATCCTGACTGCAATGGGCGGGGACTTCGTGCATTGGACGGGTTACTACAATGATTACTCGACCATCTCGACTGTCTTTGTGGACAGCCAACCTCCTGCCTCTCTGGATCTTCAGAACTGTATGAAAATGTGCGAACTCATTTGACAACTCAACACAATAGCGTTCGATAGGATACGTATGATCAGTGAACCTAGATGCAATCCACGTATGTATATGCATGGGCATGGGCAAACTCCTCGCTGATGATGAAATCGTTTCTCTTCGAGGTAGCATGGGACCATACAAAAGATGAACCAGTATGTATACTGACAGAGTAGTTGGGCTGGGACTTGCAACGCGGTAGTTTTGTTTGAAAGCAGTTCACGACGTTAATTCAGTGCAGCGGAAAGGAAAAGTGCCTTATCTCTCATTATTTCCTAAAATTTCGCCATAGTAGCTCAGTCCATAATCGGGCTAGAGTGGAAGATTCTGCCCTCAATAGGGCGTCTGAAAATATCTTATTAGCCGTTACTGTGCGTATCTAGACAAAGACATGCTGTCCTCCATGGCTACATAGTTGTGGATTTCTATTCTTTTATTTGTTTCGTCGAAATACACGTCAGTCTCTCTTCACGAAAATACACATAAATGTTGTCTTCAGTGTGCTTCTCCATTTATTCCGCCGTCATTCTTTCGCCTTTTTCTACCAAACTATCCTTGCAATTCCGTACGCTAAATAGAAATTCTTGAGGTCTACTCAGTTGCCCAGCTGATAAACGACCTGGCTAACATCAACCGTTTGTGCACGAAATGCCATGCACTTGACTACCATCGATGGCGAAGAAGATCTGCGCATCCACAACATTTCAATACTGCCGTCAGATCAATGTGCGACAGAGGATCAGCGGGTATGTTACCTGGTTTTTTTTTCTGGGCATTCTTGAAAAAAGCTCATAAAAAACTGTTTTTGTGTAGCAGTCCCTCAGATACAAGCGTTTAGAGTTTTTTTTTTTTTGCAAGCACATACATAGTTAAACGTTTCTGTGCATAGTCCTTGTCGAACGGCTCTTCCCCTGTTTAGTGCCTAATGAGAGCTACCGACTTCTATATTCGTTGTGTTCTTGAATGATTTCGGAAATTCCCCAGTATTCCAGGAATATACCCTATCCCCTCCAAGTTCACTCTAGTGCTGCGGGGTTGATAGTGCTGTATGTGGGAGTGGTAGAACACACCCATATTTTGTATTCTGTCGAAGAACTCCTACGTTTTTAATTGGGAAATAATGTCAAAAGGCGATCCCTTCACAAATTTGGCCTCATAATGTGATGCACCAATCAAATGAAAGCAGGTTAAACCAGGTTAAAATGCGAAATACGATAATTGGCGTTTGTTCAGGCGGCCAAGTGCTGTTGTGGCGATGGATTTTTCTTTGATTTCCCAAGGAAACGTTGTGAGGTGGGTTCAACATGGCCACTTTTTTTTTGTCAAATTTGAACAGTTTCAAGGTATATTTTATTCCCGAAAAAAGCTGAAGAGCTAAGAATTTCTAGCCCTGTAATAGCTCCGCTTGCAGATTTCGCTCAATGTCGGGTTCATGTTCGGACGCCTCAATAACGGCTGGTCTCACATGATCGTGTACGGATTCGCTTATCCGATGCTTCTGCTCACAATGATCGCACCGCTTTGTGCCGTTATGCTAGGAATGGGAAAGCGTGAGAAACGCGAGGGAGACAGGCGATTTGTAAGTTTATGAAAGGACCATTTCACTTTTATGGTTGTTTTTAGCGCTAAACTTGAGTTTTTCAGCCTAATCCCCTCTATCAAATGATCTGGTTGCTTTCGTTCTGTGGTTGGGTGAGTGTACTTGCTCCGCTGCCGTTCACCGTATGGTACTATATAATTGGTGAGGGGACAAGGTATGTGATTTTTGATTTACCTATTTGTTTTTTGTACTGCCTTATAATTTTTCTCTCAAAAAAAAGAACACAATTTTTATAGCCGTCTAAGGCTATTTATTCCCACTACTGTTCTGTCTTTAAGTTTCATTGGAAATTGTTTCATTTATTTTCTCACGTCTTCTTCAAAGAAATGTACCAAAAAATGGTTTGGTTCACGTTCAATTTAACAGGGCAGATAATGGAGCAGTACGCATGAAGAGGGCGGTGTGGCCGATTTCTTGGATTGGTCCATCGGAGGAACCGGCCAATCACAGAGCTCGGCTGCACACCTCTTTCTATGTAGTGCGCTCCATTCTCTGCACTATGGTTAGGACCGGATGAAAATCGAATAATATAATTTGTTTATTTATCAGTTGGCAATCTGATCCAGGAAATTTGAATACCAAAAAAGGAGGACCTTAATAACTACCGAATTAACAAACAAAAAAGTAAAAATCATCCTCGTTGTCTCTCAACCTATTTGTTCCGCATAAAATGTCTGTTAAGGTCACTAAATCAATCCGTTGTGATGTGCCACGTCTTTCGAACCACTATGGAGGCTATTCCACACACGGTCGACACCATGATGACATTGTTCAGTGTGCTTCTGGCAGCTGCCAGGTAGTGACAAACACCAGTACTGGGATTCATGAACATCCCCAGGGAGATCGTGACCTTCCCGCTGGTCCAGAAAAGACGAGTTTTCCTTGCAAAAAAATCCTTTTTTTACTCTTTTTTTCATATAATTAATATTATCATTGGTGTGAAAGAATGTATTATTCGAAGAAGAGAAATTTCCTTATAAAAGATTGTAGTCCTATTTGCCCGTTTCGTTTCCTAATCCATATACGGGTGAATAGGTTTAGTAAGTAAGGTCCTCCCGAGAACTCGTCAGTATGACGAGGAGGACACTATTTCATGTAATAAAAAATAAGGAAACTTACGTAAATGAGCAAAAAACTCTTCTTGTTGTTGTCAAGACGCTATAGGCTGAGATTCATGGATCCCTGACGAACCAACGATGGATAGCGGGATTGGTTAATTTTTAGACCACATAATGTTGTTGATCTGCTAGCCTGATTTGCTAGGTTATCCTTTCATGAATACTATCCCTGAATCTCTCGAAAAACTCCTGGACTCCGGGTTCACGGCCGGGTGAGCGGCTTCCCGGGAAAGTTCATGAATCCTTTAACAGTACTCTGAGCGCTCTTGCCTGTGTCATTGTATTTCTTCATGAATTTAGGTTTCTCACACAATATCACCGAAATACGCTGAAGCTGCGAACGGTCGAGCGGTTTTCTAGAGCTATATGGCTGATCATATTCATTTGCATAGCTATTGGATTGCTTAGGTTTTTCGAGCACGACACAACTGTTTATCAATTCTGTATGGGTGAGTTCTTCGCCTTTTTTATCTCCTAAGGTTTGCTAAAAAAAAATAACATTTGCGGTGGCTCAAGTTTTTTTAGATTTAGAGATTTGCTGAGATACTTTTTTTTCTTACGCTAAGAATGTATCCTGTAAAAAGTAATGGTGATAAAAAAATTGTCACGCTTACTAAGACATGCAATATATCAGGTTGTTGCGAAATTAATTGCCGAAAAAGACAGCTCAGTTCAACATGCTGTAACTCTGTTCAAACTCAACTTTATTTATCAAAATAAGATCCTCCAGATTTTACACATCTCTGCCAACGATCCGGTAATTCATTTATACCTCTACGATAGAAATTGAGATCACAAGATTTTAAGAACTCTTTGAAGGCAATTTCAACATGCTCCAAATCAGGAAGCTGCTGCTGACGCAGGTTTGCTTCGAGAGCCCGGAAAAGTGATAGTCGGTGGGGGAGAGGTCTGGAGAGTAAGGTGGGTGAGGGAGAACCTCGACGCCTAACTGCGTCAGTTTTTGCTGGGTGAGTTTTCAAGTGTGAGGCCTAGCGTTATTCTGGAGCAGGAGAAGTCCACCTCTGTTTACCACTGCCAGCCACATTTGTCGCAACTCCTCATACATCAGGTCTAAGTCACAACACTAAGACTCTGACGTAACAGCCTGACCAGGTTGCAGAAGGCTATAATGAATAACACCCTTACAACACCACCAAACTGTCAACATAACCTTTCTAGGGTAAAGATCTGGTTTAGGGAAGCTTGGAGGGGTAGAGAACTTGTCTACCCATATATAACCATGTTTCTTATTATCGAATAGAAGCCATTTTTCATCTACAGTTATTAAACGGTCAAGAAATGGCTCGTTTTTGTGGCGAACGAGGAGGTTAGAACAGATGTCGTAGCGGGTGGATTGCTGGTCATCGGTCAGATCATGGGGTGACCACTTTTGCATTTTTCTCACCATGTCAATGCAAGCCAAATGTTTTGAAACTGTAGCATAGTGAACCGCCAGGCCTGCCGCCTATGTACGAGTAGTAGTATCGGGTTTCGTTCCCACCGCTGTTCTCAGTGCTTGATCGTCCAGCGACATCCCTCGACCACGACCAGGTTTATCTTCGGGATCAAAATCGCCGGAAGAGAATTTTGCGAACCAGCACCTCACTGTCCTTTCGGAAGGAGAGTTCGTGCCAAAAGCAAGCGCTATATTACGGGCTGCTTCCGCTGCAGAATGGCTGAGTTTGAACTCATACAACATGATCACTCGAAAATCGCGTCGGCTCACCATTTTTCGCGACCCTATAAAAAAGGCCAGGGAAGAGCTAGCCAGATTATTGGAGAAGCATCTGAAAGAGCAGAACAAACCCTACCAGGAGCTAGCACAAGTTGGCTTGAATTTGTTAAATTGGGCAAGAAAAAAGTTCTTTTTCAAGCATACCGTGAAACGGCAATTATTTTCGCAACAACCTAATATTTAGCATTTTTTTCATTGGCAAATTTTTTCCTCTACAGTAGTCTGCTGTCCGTGGAGATGAGTAATGAGTTATTTCCAGACACGGAGCCAACGCCTCGTTGGGCATCTCGATGTATGGTTCGGGACGGTGCTCTGATGAACATCGTGACGAGATCATTTTGGAAGGTTTGTGGCTGGGCAGTACTGTTGCCAAGTGTTTTCTTTTGCGCTATTTGGTCCTGTAGGGGAAATTTATCAGTCTTATCGGAGTTCCACTCGAATGCGACAGTGGAATCTGGTCATTTTCACGCCAGCAGTTCAGTGTTACTCACACATCCTCCAAATACTTCTTTTTTCCCAAATTAGTTCGGGTGCCAGCAGCAATTTTCCAAAACTGCCGTCTTTCAGACTTTTTTGCATCTGTGGATAGCAATCCTTAGCAATAATCCCTGAGCTTTTCACTATTTAAGGTGTTCCTACCGTTGTCCGACTTCGTTGTACAGTTTTTGATACCGGGCTGTCTGCTTGCTCTGCTCCACGTTGGATTCATTCGTGAACCGGAAATCGACATGGGAGACATGACCAGACAGTGAGTTATCCTCTGAAATTAAGCGGCAACCATAATCACCTCGGTTTCCAGCAATCGATTCGGAAGAACTCCTCGCGATCAGACACGAATCCTCATCACAACAGTGACCATAGCGTTTCTTGTTGTTCAAGTGCCGACAGCCTTCATCACCACATTGAGCCTCACCATTAATCATTTTCAAAATAACAATGCGCGTGAGTTTCCCATATATACACATACCTTGCCTTTACCAAGCTGTTACTAATGGATAATCACATCCATGGGTATGAGATTACCCATGTCCTCGACACGTACATGCCGGCCCATGTCAGAAAAAAACCTGTTGGATCTTCTCTGAGGATATTCTAACGACATTGGACGTTGTTATCTGTCATTCTGACATCCAGCCTATGTTACCGAATATTTTTGCTTTACCCAGCCATAATGACCGCTTATTTCAGTGATGATCCTTGCCTTAGTGACCGGTCACCTCCAACCGATGCTTTCAATTATAACTATTGCCGCTAACTGTGCCGCTTTGCTAACTGCTTACTACGTTATTGTTAAGGTTTGTGGAATTTTTTCATACCTTCGCCTCTACCCGTAAAACTGCCCTTCAAGGATGACGACGAAGACGTGGGCGATTCACGTAATTCCATCTCAGACACAGAAGGTCCACATGAGCTGCTTCTACGACAGCAACGAGAACGACGAGGCACAAGGCAAGTATGGAGCAGTATACGAAGGTGGGGCCGTGTGCCGCGAGTGAACAGCAGCATGCGGCTACGGTTGCGGTGAAACCACCTCAGTTCTGCTTGATCTTTGTTTTTTGGCTCTGATTTTTTCTGTTATGTTAAGAATTTTCTAGCATTTTTATCTCGGATCGGGAGTGGGTGAATTTTCATGGTTAGAGTAACATTTTTTAATGTTCTCATTTATTTTTCACAATTGAAGCACTCGGAAAAGTGAGACCAAAGGATGAGAGGGTGAGAGGAGGAGGATGTTGAATAGCTTAAAATGCTAGATCGCTGGTCATACTAGGCTTTCATCTCCGAAAACATGTGAGGTGTGCATAGCTTAAACTACATATTTATTAGTTTTACAGCAAAGTGCCTCGAGTACAATATAGAGAAAAAGTAATGCATATCCTTAGAAGCAATAGAAAATAGAAGTACATACATAGTGAACTGTTTAAAAAATGTAAAGAATCACGGATCACCACAACAAGACAACTCAAACAGAGGAATTACTGAAAAAAGTCACGAAATTCATCCGAAGCTTCACAAATTTCTCTAAGAACAAGGACTCCTTAAAGGGAAATCATTTCTGAACACCTCCAGTAATAGAATGAGTACGATTTTTAGAACATCTGTTCTTTCGAGCTCCGAAAACTTGCGGTGTAAGCGTACATGTATATGCATAGGTGGTGGGATACGTCCACAAACCTTGGCCACCCACTAGTTTTTTTTTGGAGAAGGTCGAGAAATGTTTTTTGGAAAAGATCGAGAAACGAATTCTTTTTCGCGTCATGTTGATTTAACTTTATGTACTTACATACCTTTCTTTCTACTTAGAACATCAGCATATTCGTCTCGTGAGACCCTAGAAGGACGAGGAGGTGTAAGAGGAAAGGGAGAGAAGGGGTGGAGTCTGTCCCAGCCCATGATTAGAATGAAGAGATTGATCCAGGTGGATCTTCGAATCACATTCTCCTACACTCAGACATTTCCGAGCTCCCACCATTATCCATTCAAAGTTACTAGAATTAATTTAAATGTTGACATCTCTCACTAATATTCACCTAAAGTTGCGAGAATGAATCTAAATTTTGACATTTCAATAATTATGAGATTGTGTAGATCTCCACTATCCAATCTGTGTTCCTTCCAATGTCGAACTCCTCCTTTTGCGGAAAAATAGAGTAGAAGGACTTTTTGATAGTTGTGCTCGATATTTTGCTTGAAAGTCTGTATTAATCTGCCATCTAATAATTCCATGTCTGTTTCTGAAAACACCATTGGATTCAAATATTCATCTGCTAACCAAGATTTCCATGATTTTTCTCTCCGATTTCTCGCCTGAATTATCGGCCAGTAATAATAGGTACACTTAACCTGGTTCAGGAAGGCATCAAGAGTATCCGGCAGACGTCTAAGCAGGTAAAATAGATCTGTACATAGACCAATGCAACAAACACAGTTGCTTAGCTTTGCATGTCTACGTGCGCTTAGGAGTACGCATGTTGTCCCTACAAACTCCAAAATTCTGTTGATGTTACTGGGGATCCAGAAATATCCTCGAATTCCGAAAATTTCGCAGTAAACTTATTCAGGCTTTCAAGGACGTACCTCAGCGTCAGCCATTCGTTCGATACCGGCTCGTTGCGGTCGTTCTCACGGAAAGGATCTGCTATTCCGGATGATGTCTTGTGATCTCGCCTTGCTTTATCTTTCCTTTGTTTGTTTAAGCTATGTGATGATACGCCCCCCCCCCTTCCCTAGCAGATTGCAAACGTTGAATTCGGAGTGTTCTGGAGTCCTTTAGTGCACATAAGGTCTTGCCTCGTGTACATGTCACTCTTCTTGAATTTTCCTGGAAAACTTTAGTAAACACCACCTAACCTGGAAAGCTCGGATCCATCGTGAGTAACATAGCCTGAGAATGAATTCGTACAAAAATACTATCACAATAGGAAATTATATATACAATTGCCCTACCTACTTGCGTACTACTTGACTTTTTTTCAAGAACAATTTATGCTGCCTTAATTTTTCACGCTCTCAGTGATTACTCTGCATTTTTTGATCTCTGATTTTGTTGTGAATCTCTGGAACTGCTTGTGGCTTGCTCATAAATCCTTTAATGCATTGTTTCATAGGTCAGCTATACAAAACTCCTGTACAAGTCCTCCACTATGAGTTGATTGCACGATATAAAACTTTTGCAACGCTAAGCAGGTTATTCGCATGTGCCTGGAACCTATCCAGTTTGGGGTCTCCTGGAGGAGAAAGAGCAGCAGTATCACTAGATCCAGAAAAAATGTTCAGGCAATCCTAGACAGGACCACATTAACGCGCAGCGTGGATATTTATTACAATGAGATTACAACGTATGCAGTAACGTAGGACTGACAATGCTTACAACAGTAGTTACAGAATATGGCTGCTACACTCCTAAAGAAGCGTAGCGACTTCTATTGCCGTGGTACTGTTCAGGATACATATCGATTGGCGGTGACGCTTCACTAGTGCAATCGATATCTACTAAATCCGCTGGCGTTGACCGAAAGCCCTCTACTTCTTCACGAGTCTAGCAGCAGGGTGGGAGGAGGCATTGCTTCAATACATTTCATTGAAATCCATTAAATCACATATAATCACAGATAAAAACGAATAAAGTATATTTGCATTTCTTCGTGCATTGGACAGTCATCGAAATTGCCTTGAGATCTTCACCAGTATTGTTTCGATAATCACATCATTCGAGCGATCTGGCACCAGTTAAAAATCGACATTCACTGGGCATTTCGTGGTCGTCGTATCCGATTCCATAACGCACTCAGGTTCGAAAGTTGACACACTGAAAATAGTTTCTGTATGAAAATGCAGTATTAATTTCTTTTGGTGACGTGCAGTAATTTTTTCCGCCCCTCATCGCTATTACACTGGGCGTCGATGGCGGTGGCCCGTCTGCGGCCTCGAAAAGCACGCCGCGCGACCGCGCCGCTCGATCAGGAATCCTTTCCAGGACATGAAATTATGGGATTTTCGTGATAATCAGTTAGTTTTCTTATTAGTTACCATCAAATGTGTGAACAACTGTCAAGAAAACCCAGATTCGCCACTGCGATGACGATTCCATCGTGAGCGGCGCGGTTGCGTCGCGTGCTTTTCGAGAAGGGTCACCACCATCGGCGCCCACCACATACAGGCTGAAAAACGACATTTTCATTTTTTCACCTTTTCTGTCACACATAATTACAGTTTTTTTTTGCTTGTGTGCGAATGGTGTACCCTTTACGTTATGTGCTGAGTCTTTTGACACAAATTTGCATAACGTAACAAATATCTATAGCTGCCAGTGGCGTACGCAAAGAGGGGAGGGAGCGGCCCCCCGGGTCGCCGAATTCTCGACACTATACTTTATAAAAAATTACTTTATAAAATAAACAAAAGCTTTGTATTAGTATATTTTCAATTGTTCATTTTTATTACTATTTTTTTTGAGATAGTTTTTGCTAATTATTTAATTCTATAACCAATATTTTTACTAGATTTAATTTCTGCCCGGGCCCCCAAAGCGGCGGAGGTCCCAATTTTTCTCCCACGCCCCTGACTGCCTGCAACATTAAAAAGCTTAAAAAACAGCTGGAAAGAAGGAATGCTTCCAAAGAAGTCATAAAACCTACCCTTCCTCTGGCTCTGAGTTATTGCTAGCGTTAGAGACAGTATAAGACAGGTCACTATGAAACCTGTCGTCCATGCGGTCGTTTTCAGGCCAATGCACACGACTGGAGTACGAATAGTGCTATCTGAATCAATTCAGTTCTTGTTCATGCAATACTCACAGGTCATCCGTCGTATTGCATGTTACTACCTTGGCTTGGTTGTGTGAACTCTTCTCCGACACTATCCAGAACGACAAGTCTTTGCGATAGCAGATCCACATCCTTATCCGCAAATGATGTGGCAGTACGACGATGTCTCCACCTCTTGGAAAATTGATTTAACTGGTAATGAGTCATTCGCATGGGCAGGCAACTTACACTGTATGGAACTGTATCTTCCACACTATTGCCGTCTTCGACACCAATGCTCTGCTCAACACCGTTGTCCCGAAAATGTGTTTCGTTGATGCATAGAGGCGGCTGAAACCCCGTGTTTCGGAATGTTGTTAAGGCACCTTCACGAATCTCGCCATGTTTATAGCATGGAAACGTTACTGATAACATCGTCATACTCCGATGAGTAAAACCTACCGTAACTCCATCGCAACCTCCGTCATGTTTCAAACATAGCCGAATCCCGCATTTGAATCGCAGCGCTGTCCGATCGGCAAATTTAAACACCAATGCTTCGCGATACGCTACGTTTAAAGCTTCCGTATATGTTGGATCTCCAAGAATGTGACGGTCTGTGTGGCAGCTAGAACTCAGTCACATGATGCACTTTCCTAGGAGTTGTTCAGCTAAGCAATTACCCGTTCTCATCGATGATATCTCGCTTTTCTCCTTGGCCATCCTCGACGATGCAGCTGTGCACGAGAATACCGAAGTCTTCTAAATATCCTACTTTAGCTGTGTGACACTGTACAAAAACTAGGCCCAGCTTGAGCTATCCAAGTAGGCGGGGCCACTAGGACATGATTGGTGGTCGCATTACTGGCGAGGCCGGAAAGTAAGCGAGTTGGGTAATTGAGAATGTATTGTCTTCAGCTATCGAAGTGCTGCATATGGTATGTCACTTTCCATCACCGTCCCCCCAACGATATCTGGGACGGCATGCGTTATTGAGATTAGCTAGGGTCACGCCACACAACTTCACCCGCCATTAACAAGGGTTACAAGGGCGTCGACACGTTTACCATAGATAATCTCAATAATGCACCCGGGCCCTGTCTTGAGGTTAGCGGGGCCACTGAGGCATGATTGGTTCTTGCATTACTGCTGAAGGAGGGGGGAGGAATGTGAACGAACAGGAAGATA
>JARK01001504.1:268210-281981 GCA_000688135.1 Ancylostoma ceylanicum | reverse complement strand
CCCCAAAGACATTTGCAACGGTGGCAGGCGTCATTCAGATTACCTAGGGTAAACGTGTTAGCACCACATAAATTTACCCATTGTTGACAAGGGCGTCAACACGTTTACTATAACTGATCTCATTTATGCATCCACGCCTTGTTTTGATACATATCGATTATCGGCTGCGCGCATCGCAGCGGGGCAGCGATCCTTCGCCAAAAGTCGATAAGCATAATAATCGATGCTGCCGGCTACCCGGCAAAGACAAGGTTCTGCGCTCGAAATGGACGGCATTGGTAACCTGCTGGACTGGGATTCATGAACGCAATACCAGACAAAATTAGGCTAGTAGACCAACTCTGACGGTCTGCGTCTCCTAACATTCACCTCCTCGTTGGTATGCGTGGTTAAAGTTTTATGAATGTTGTGAGTATGAGCATTATGTACACAGAAAACCAAAGAAATTTGCTAGTAGCATCATTAAAAGATAGGTAGGTTCATGAGAGAGAATTGTTAAGTACATTTATATTAAAGAGTGTACATCCTTAGTGATAGCGCTGCGATGTGTAAAAAGAAATTTCTCGTAACGTGAGGAATTTGCTCATAACGCTCCGTCCAGGAACATATACGTAATCGAGATAAACGTGGATCCCCTACTTCTTTTCCAGTTGTGTACAGTAGGTGAAAACAGTTCCAGTTTTACTTTCAGCTCTATTCCCACTAATTAAAAGAGAATTTCATGTTCTGGACCTGCTAGCGCATGACGCACCACATCCAAGAGAGTGAAAACGGAGATAATAGTGGAATATGAGTAGGCGCAGACTGTCAGAGTAGCGAGGTGCGGATAATAATTCACCTACCAGAATCACAATTCCACCTGTGCACAACTTGATCTCCAACCTTGGCGTACGACAAGATGGGCCCATCTAAGGAATCCTTCCTTATTGTGTATGAGCACGCGGGCAGTGTCACCTCATAGTTCAACGTTTCTGGAGGTGCCATGCTAGAATGACTACTATGGCTTTCTGGTAGTGGATCCAAACATTGTGTTCCACAGAAAATGTATTCTGAATGTACAATACAATTAAACAGCAACAAACCTTACATCGAAATGCGTCGTGACTATTTGTGTGACTTCCTTATACAAGCACCTTACGTTATAAACCTTGTCGTATTTTGTGACGAATAACTGCAAGTGATATCTTTACCTAAGATGGTACTACGAACGATTTGCTGTAATTCGAAGCCAGTAAAGCGTAACCACAACAAGAGAGCTTCACATTCAGTTTCAAAACCTAGGCCTGGATGTATGATGAAGGTTACCCTGGGTGAATATGTTGACGCCTGTTTTAACTATGGGTTATTTTCTGTGGTGCTGTGATGTTTATCTCTGGGTAATCTCAATGATGCATGAGGCCTTTACAAATCTCCTCCGGAAAAAATAAGATTTCAGACCCCTGCATGTGCACCGCGAGTAGCCAGTGAAACCGACATTACTTCGCCGTTGTTTTTATTGTAAGACGGTCGCAATTAGCGTGCGGCAAAGTCGAAAATGACCGCTGTTAGATAGAAAACCGTGCGCGGATATCGCGCGCACTACAACTAGTAACCGATTTGTAAGAGCAAAAAGTGCCGCGTGGTCGAGGAGTGATTCACGATTGTTTCCCGGAGGATAGTGACCATGGATAACTTTCTATTCCCCCAACCCTCTAATATCGGACTAGGTGTCGTCCAGCCTTGAGAAGTAGTTGTATTACCTCTAAGCAACTAATATCAAAGAGAGGAATTATGTACCAACGAAAAAACAGTGTCTGTACGGCAAACTCGTTTACAGTATGAGACTTCCACAGTGCTGCCCCAACTAGAGTCTTTGGTATGATTTAAACCTCATTAAAGCATCATTTTCGGAGCGCATGTGTCACTGGGATTATCTAGGGTGAAAGAGCTAACATTCATTGAATTTACCTCCATAAATTTACCCAACATTAACACGGACGTAAAGACATTTACCCTGGGTGATAGCAATGACCCATCCGGTCCTTGGTTAGAAGTCAATAGAGGACAGTACGGAATGATTGTTGGCGATGAACCTACCGGATGGAAACTGATCACGAGAACTAGAGAGAACATCACGCCGCCTGGAGATAACTGAAAAACCCTTGGAGATTTACGTGACCAGAATAAAATGCTTTTTCGGTTCATTGAATGAAAAAATAGGTAAATAAACAAATGAATAAATTATGCTAACGACGACAAAAGGATCAACGTTTTAAGTTAATGACCTAATTTGCTCGGAAGCCCACGATTGAAAACCAAACATCTTTATTACACTGGGTAAAACACCAAATTTTCACTGAAGCAGTGGAAAAGGAAACGCGATGTCGAAAAAATAGCCCAATACCAAAGAAGCAGAGCATCAGCAGCATTGTTAATGCGAGACTCAGGTCAATCAATTATCGATCGATGTTGTGCTGGGAAGTTTGGGAAGTTTTTTTTCTCTTTTTTTTTGCTGTTGGGAAGTGAAAAATATGAAGTTCCGTCGCTGAATTCATGCACATGTTTACTACGTTTGATGTCACCATGGAGGCAACACCTACAGCTATTTTTATGTCTGAGGTGATGAGCTTTCTGAGCTAGAGATGAAATTAAAGAAATACCACTCTCTGCCTGTCCATGTTGCATGAGCCATGCCCAATTGTGATTCTACCATCCTGGATCCCTCCAGTTGACTGGGAACTGTAGTCTACTTTACACTCCGGGCGATTGTAGTTGCCTTTTACGTAGACTTTGCCTGAAATTCACTCCTTCTTCCATGAAAATTGAAAATAACCTTTATAATAACCTTGGAAATAATCTTTATCTTGAAGCGTGCGGTTTTTTTTTATCCACTACTCTTGTAGTTTACTAGTGGTACGGAAAATAAAAGGGACAGTTTTTGGAAAGGAATTTCACTGGTAATTTTTCGGGTACAAAGTCCCCGATTATTGTGCAGCAAAAACACAGGCCAAACATTATAATACTTCAAGTCAAAAGCCTTTTTTCTTAAATTTTTCCTCAGCTTGGAGGATCAAAAAACTTGATCTCAGGACCTAGTTCCACCTTTGTGTTGCCTAATCCGTTCTTCAGATATCCTGATGAAGATAAAAGCGATCTCAATCGAACTTCTGAACCTATTCTTGCATGTACATATATGTAGTAGGCGGAAATAGTTATGTGGCAGATAGGGTTCGGAGGATAAACGGAAGTTATGGGTGAAGAGGCAAAATCACTGGACGAATGGAACATATGGGAAGTACTAAATACAGCTACGGAGCTTGTTACAGTCAAATTAATTAAAATTAGTTCAATAATCGCGCATTTATAGAGAAAAAAAACTAAATTCTATTTCAACTAGCCGCTAAACAGCTTCGTCGTCCTGAAATGCATCCCAATCGCTCCGGCCTTGCACTGGATACTTGGCGGTTCCACAAGTTCATTGTTTTCGAAGAAAGCAAGCGTCCCCTTCACCTGCAAGCATTCGTTCCCAGCCTCTTCAAAGACGTCACAATTCGACTACGGAAATAACTCACGTGAAGAAGGAAGCCAGTCGACAACAGCAGCTGCAGACTGGCAACGCACATACTACACTGATTCGACCTTAAAGTAAGAAACTAGTTTGGCTAGCCGCATTTTCGTTCTTCACGTGCTTCAAGTGACTAGTGTATTATCTGGAAGGAGCCCTAATGGATACGAACGACAGTTGGAAGTATAATTTCCGAAGCGCGGCAAAAAGCGGCGCCGTGTTGTAGTGAAGCGAAACGGCGGTGCAGAATGTCGGATTCCAGCGTCTACAGTGGCTATTAGAACAGGAGTCGGCGTCGGAGTACGCACCGATGCGTGACGCTGCCGACTGCGCTCGTTGACCGCTCTAGCTCACGATTATAAAGCGGAAAGCCAGGAAGCCTGCACCCCGCTAGATGTTGGGATGTTCTTCGGTCTAAGGTCTCCTGGTTCTTCCCTTTTCTCGACTTACGGATGCAATTCCACATGCTGATGTTGGCTTGAATCCAAGTTGAGCTAGCCGTCGTCCCAGGATAATGAGAAAAGCTTGTTGGTTACTGTCAAGGCGAAAGAATTTCAAGATCAGGATCACTTAAAAATCTCTTTGAATTCGAGTTGCTCAAAAACACAAAAATTCTCTTTGAATTCGAGTTGCTCAAAAACACAATTTTTCTACCAAGCGTCTACATTGCAAGAACAAGGCCTTGGTGAACGATCCCGTGCGAAATTCCATGTGAATTTTTCAGGAATTTCTTGAATTTGCTTTCATAGCTAATGTATTATTTTTATGGACAAACCCCAGCTGTTTCTACCACTATTGCTATCTGCTCTGTTTGTTCCAGCTTATTCCAGCCTGTCGTTTGAACTTACAAGTGATCCCTACATAGTAACTTTACTACATACTTCCGCCTCCATAAACTCATAGCCTGATTTCCACTGTTTTCCCAGAAACCCTTCTCTTTCCGGACAAACTTAATGCGCAGTAGAAAGCTTCTCGGAAGTAAGCCTTTTCCTTATGCATTTTCCGCGTTCGCGACTGGCAATCCTACTGATGTTTTCCGGGGAGCAATTCTGACGGGTCAATACAGCGCATTGTTTTTAGAAATCCACTGAAGCGGAGGTGATCGACGAAAGGTCGCTATTGGGGCCTTATAGTAATAAAATAGCGTAGTTCAGGCAGAATAAATGATAGGATAAACAATAGTGCTAGGATTCATTCGCCACTTTCTCAACTATGATATAATCGAAAAATATGAGAATGAAGAAAATACAATAAAGACGTCGTTATTGCTCCGTTCACCTTCTTAAATCCAAATGCCCAAAATAATGAACAGTTTTCACTCCCGAAGCTTAATCTTTGCCATTCCTCTTACTCGATAGGTTCAATTGGTCTCGTCATTATTTCTAAATGCTTTCAGCTATTCTCTCAAATAATAGTTAAGCATTAGGGTGACCATAATAATCTACCCATACTGCTGATAACGTAAGAGAATGGGGAAGTAAAACAACGCTGCGGTAGATACTCAGTAACTGAAAACCGCCAAGTTAACAATGGGTTGTTCTCATTAGCCGTCCTACGTATGTGATATACTACTTTGCTATTCCTCAATCGGCTGCTTCCTATGTTGATGAGCAAATATGATCAAGCAATATGGTTAAATTAATCATTGAAATGTCTACTGAGTTTCCGAGCTTGCCATATTTTCTTTGCATTTCTTTTTTTTTGTGATGACTGCACACTTCTATGTATGAAAGTACCAAAAGTTCCTTTTCTGCTCTACAAGCACGTTTTCATCGTTTTTCGGAAAAGCTAAATTACGCTCCTGTCCAAGTACTGAAAATAAAAATACAACTTATCTGCAAACTCAACACCGACACATATTTATTTTTCTTCTGTCGTAATCAAAACGCGAGTGATGAGGCTCGAATCAGCCGCACCCTGTATGTAGAGTTCGTTATAGTCGACTGGACGGCATGAGGCATGTTCTTCTCAGACGACCCGGAAAATACTCAGTGGATCCTGACTGCAATGGGCGGGGACTTCGTGCATTGGACGGGTTACTACAATGATTACTCGACCATCTCGACTGTCTTTGTGGACAGCCAACCTCCTGCCTCTCTGGATCTTCAGAACTGTATGAAAATGTGCGAACTCATTTGACAACTCAACACAATAGCGTTCGATAGGATACGTATGATCAGTGAACCTAGATGCAATCCACGTATGTATATGCATGGGCATGGGCAAACTCCTCGCTGATGATGAAATCGTTTCTCTTCGAGGTAGCATGGGACCATACAAAAGATGAACCAGTATGTATACTGACAGAGTAGTTGGGCTGGGACTTGCAACGCGGTAGTTTTGTTTGAAAGCAGTTCACGACGTTAATTCAGTGCAGCGGAAAGGAAAAGTGCCTTATCTCTCATTATTTCCTAAAATTTCGCCATAGTAGCTCAGTCCATAATCGGGCTAGAGTGGAAGATTCTGCCCTCAATAGGGCGTCTGAAAATATCTTATTAGCCGTTACTGTGCGTATCTAGACAAAGACATGCTGTCCTCCATGGCTACATAGTTGTGGATTTCTATTCTTTTATTTGTTTCGTCGAAATACACGTCAGTCTCTCTTCACGAAAATACACATAAATGTTGTCTTCAGTGTGCTTCTCCATTTATTCCGCCGTCATTCTTTCGCCTTTTTCTACCAAACTATACTTCCAAATTCGAACGCTAAATACAAATTCTTGAGGTCTACTCAGTTGCCCAGCTGATAAACGACCTGGCGAACAGCAACCGTTTGTGCACGAAATGCCATGCACTTGACTACCATCGATGGCGAAGAAGATCTGCGCATCCACAACATTTCAATACTGCCGTCGGATCAATGTGCGACGGAAGATCAGCGGGTATGTTACCTGGTTTTTTTCTGGACATTTTCGAAAAAAAACCTCATGAAAAAACTGTTTCTGTATAGCAGTCGCTCAGATCCAAACGTTTAGAGTTTCTTTTTTCGCAAGCACATACATAGTTAAACGTTTCTGTGCATTGTCCTTGTCGAACGGCTCTTCCCCTGTTTACTGCCTAATGAGAGCTACCGACTTCTATATTAGTTGTGCTCTTGAATGATTTCGGAAATTCCCCAGTATTCCAGGAATATACCCTATCCCCTCCAAGTTCACTCTGGTGCTGCGGGGTTGATAGTGCTGTATGTGGGAGTGGTAGAACACACCCATATTTTGTATTCTCTCGAAGAACTCCTACGCTTTTAATTGAGAAATAATGTCAAAAGGCGATCTCTTCACAAAATTGGCCTCATAATGTGATGCACCAATCAAAGAAAACCAGGTTAAACCAGGTTAAAATGCGAAATACGATAATTGGCGTTTGTTCAGGCGGCCAAGTGCTGTTGTGGCGATGGATTTTTCTTTGATTTCCCGAGGAAACGCTGTGAGGTGGGTTCAACATCGTCCATTTTACGTCAGATGTGTACAAATTGATGAGATATCTTGGTTCTAGAAGAACTAGATAGTCAAAAGCCACTAGACCTATAACGGTTCTGCCTGCAGATTTCGCTCAATGTCGGGTTCATGTTCGGACGGCTCAATAACGGCTGGTCTCACATGATCGTGTACGGATTCGCTTATCCGATGCTTCTGCTTACAATGATCGCACCGCTTTGTGCCGTAATGCTAGGAATGGGAAAACGCGAGAAACGCGAAGGAGACAGGCGATTTGTAAGTTTATGAACAAATAATTCAGTTCATTTTTCTGGTTTGTACAAGCGCTGAACTAAAATTCTACAGCCTAATCCCCTCTACCAAATGATCTGGCTGCTTTCGTTCTGTGGTTGGGTGAGTGTGCTTGCTCCGCTACCGTTCACTGTCTGGTACTATATAATTGGTGAAGGGACGAGGTATGTGCTATTTTATCTATTTTTTGCTATTTTATCTTCGATTTTTTTTCATGATTTTTTTTTCAACTGCCGTATCTTCTTTTATTAATTTTTCGTAGGTATCACTTACAATTACTTGTTCGTCGATTTTTTGCAGTTATTGCTGTTATTCAAAGTTATTTATTTTCTGATTTTGACATTTGAAGCAAAAAAAAAATGCGCTACAGTTGTTTGGTTCAGGTTTGATTTAGTTAGCGTGGGTTACAAAGCGCTATGCTTGGGAAGGGTGATTGCGGCCGAGTTCTTTGATTGGTCGATCGGATGAAGTGGCCAATCACAGAGCTGTGCTGCACCACTCTTTCCTAGTAGTGCGCTCCGTACTCGGCACTATACTTAGTAGAGGATAAAAATACAAATATGAGAATACAACAATAGTAATACAGTAATAATAATACAAAACGATGAATACAGCAATAATATAACAGTAACAGTAATACTAATACTAATATAACAGTACAAATGATACGAATACGAAGACGAGTAATACAAACAATAATTTATTTACCAATTTAGAATCCGACTCAATAAATCTGAATGCTGAGTAAGGGAGGCCCTTAACCTCTTCCTACGTATATTTCCATTAGGAGTTCTACATACTACTTACTTCTCCGGAAATCCGAGACTTCCAATTACTCGTAAACGTGTTTTCGAATTCGAATACACCAATTGCATTATTCCAAAGTATACTCGGCACGGTAGTCAGGATCGAACTAAGAGAAAAAAATCAAAAATTCTATCCTCGTATACTTTCAACCTAATATGACTACCCCAACACGTCTGTTAAGGTCACTAAATCAGTCCGTTGTGATGTGCCACGTCTTTCGAACCACTATGGAGGCGATTCCGCACACCGTCGACACCATGATGACACTGTTCAGTGTGCTTCTGGCAGCGGCCAGGTATTGACAACCTCTAGTTCCGGGATTCATGGACATACCCAAGAGGTCATGGCCTTCTCGCTTGTCTAGAAAAGACGAGTTTCCTGAGTGAAATTTCCGTTTTTTACAGCTCTCCCATAACCCTCGTCGCCTTGCTGGGGTTGAGAAACAATGACCTAGGGTTCATGATACGTTAATCAGGCAAATCAGAGCTGGGTAGAGGCATTGGTAAATTTAATCCAGACCACATGATGATAGGAGAATGACGTCTAGGTTGGGTTGGTTGCCTGGTTTTGCTAGGTTATTCTTTCATGGATACTAGCCATGTTTTTTTCTCGGGTAACTACTCTGACCTCGATTCAGGAGTGGGTGAGCGGCTTCCTGGGAAAACTTCATGAATCCTACCACAGAACTCCGGAGTCCTCTCACATTTTCCACTGGATTTCTCCATGGATTTAGGTTTCTCACGCAGTATCACCGAAATACGCTGAAGCTACGAACTGTCGAGCGATTTTCTAGAGCTATCTGGCTGATCATATTCATCTGCATAGCTATTGGATTGCTTAGGTTTTTTGAGCACGACACAACTGTTTATCAATTCTGTATGGGTGAGTTCTTTACCCCGATTTAAACCTCTTAGCTCTAGTAAAAAAACGTTTACGCTGGCTAAGGTTTTTTTTTTCTTGGATTTAGAGATTTGCTGAGATACTTTTTTCCCTCTGTCAAGAATGTATGTATGCTACAAAAAGTAATAGTGATAAAAAAATCGTCACGCTTACTAAGACATGCAATACTTTGGGATTTTTTCATCCACATATTTTTTCTTCTACAGTAGTCTGCTGTCCGTGGAGAAAAGTAATGAGTTATTTCCAGACACGGAGCCAACGCCTCGTTGGGCGTCTCGGTGTATGGTTCGAGATGGTGCGTTGATGAACATCGTGACGAGATCGTTTTGGAAGGTTTGTAGCCGGGTAGTACTGTTGCCAAGTGGTTTCTTTTGCGCTATTTGGTCCTGTAGGGAGAGTTTATCGGCCTTAATGGAGCCTCTTCATCTTCTCCTGCTTTCTTTCATTGTAAAGTAACGAAAAGAATCACTACCACTAAAAAGGGAGCGCATGGTAATCTGGGGGAAAATGCCGATATTCACATCAAGTCTGTGGAAGTTGCGGATCTCATCAGGGAGAGGAACAGTGACCGCCTACAACACAAGTATTACTTCTTGTTGTCTTCTCCCCTTTTATTTCATTTTTTCTTGTCTTTCCTGTCCTTCTCACACTTCACCTTTCCTCTTCCTACTTCATGCTGCATCGTCTGATAGTTTCAAACTGCTCCCTGTGTGCAAATGAATTGGAGTACAACCGCTTTAACGGAGCGAAATGCCTTATAGGTATCAATTTAGCTTTCCTTCTGATCCAGAAGTGGAATGGGATAGTATGTGGTATTTTTTGAGGAGGTAGTATGACAAAAAGATTTTTTTCTAGCACTTGGATGTAGATAACCTTCCATGACAGTTATTCAGACAAAAAGTCCTCCCATTTGAGGTGTTCCTACCGTTGTCCGACTTCGTTGTGCAGTTTTTGATACCGGGCTGCCTGCTTGCTCTGCTCCACGTTGGATTCATCCGTGAACCGGAAATTGACATGGGAGATATGACTAGACAGTGAGTTGTTCATTGTAGATTTCGACTCACTCGTAATCTGCTCGGTTTTCAGCAATCGATTCGGAAGAACGCCTCGGGATCAGACACGAATCCTCATCACAACAGTGACCATAGCGTTTCTTGTTGTTCAAGTGCCGACAGCCTTCATCACCACATTGAGCCTCACCATTAATCATTTTCAAAATAACAATGCGCGTGAGTTTCCCATATATACACATACCTTGCCTTTACCAAGCTGTTACTAATGGATAATCACATCCATGGGTATGAGATTACCCATGTCTTCAATCATACGTACATACATGCAGGCCCTTGTCAGAAACAGCCTCCACAGATATTTTAACGACACTGGACGCTGGTATCTGGCATTCGCGCATGCATCCAGCCTAAGTTACCGAATATTTTTGCTTTACCCAGCCATAATGACCGCTTATTTCAGTGATGATCCTTGCCTTAGTGACCGGTCACCTCCAACCGATGCTTTCAATTATAACTATTGCCGCTAACTGTGCCGCTTTGCTAACTGCTTACTACGTTATTGTTAAGGTCTGTGAAATTTCTTTAGACCTTTGCCTCCACCAATAAATGTGCGTTTTGAGGACGACGACGAAGACGTGGGCGATTCACGTAACTCCATCTCGGACACTGAGGGTCCGCATGAGCTGCTTCTACGACAGCAACGAGAACGACGAGGCACAAGGCAAGTGTGGAGCAGTATACGAAGGTGGGGCCGTGTGCCGCGAGTGAACAGCAGCATGCGGCTACGGTTGCGGTGAAACCACCTCAGTTCTGCTTGAACTTTTTTCTGCTCTGTTTTTTTTGCGGTTATGTTGAGAATTTTGCAGTGCTTTTTACTTCGACTTAAGAGTGAGAAAATTCTTATATTTAAAGAGACTTTTCTTTATATCCTGATTCATTTTTTCCCTAAAGTGATGTAAGAGGAGAAGAGACCTAAACGGCTCAATTTATTAATTCCTCCATATTCTTAGCTATTTATTTGCGCGTTAGAGTGCACAGTGTAGAACGCGAAGGGAAGACAATTTTAAAAAAATCATGGAAGCATGATACACTTTACCTCGGAAAAGACATCCTTCCCTCAAAAAAAAAACATATTTCGATGCACCATGAGAAACATCGTGATTCCGACAATCGTTGGGAAACGAATGGTGCTTCGCGATAATTTGCTTTTATTTAATTTCCTTTCTACCCATGAAAGCAATATGTTTCTATATATGTGGCTAAAAGGAGAGAAACTGGTGAAAGAGGAGAGGGAGAGAGTGGGTGGAGTTTGTCTCAGCCGCATGAGTAGAATGACGAGATTGATCCAGATGGATCTTCGAATCACACCCTCCTACACTTACACATTTTCGAAGTTTTCACTAACATCCAGTTAGAGTGGAGACGAGGATGAACCTAAATTTCGACAGTTTAATAATTGTGAGATTATTGATCATGAGGTTGTGAAGATCTACGAGATTGAATATGAATTCCTCTCAGTGTCAAACCTTGTTTCCTTTCACTGGAAAATGGAGTAGAAAAACTTTTTACTAGTTACGCTCAATATTTTGCTCAAAATATGTACTATTGAAGTCACGGCTTCATTTGCCATTTGAAAATTCCACGATTATTTCCGGAAGTACCACTGGATTCAACTATCCAACGGAGAATTCCATAATTTTTCCGATTCTCCATCCAATTCCGATTTCTTCACCTAAATCATTGGGCAATAGTAATCGGTCCTCATAAACTGGTTTAGGAAAGCATCAAGAGTATCCGGCAGACGCCTAAGCAGGTAACATAAGTAGACCAAAGCAACGACAACAGTTGCTTAGCTTTGCATGTCTATGTGCGCTTTCGGAGAACGCATGTTTTCTCTACAAAGTTCAAAATCCTGATGATGTCACTGAAAACCAGAGATATCCTCGAATTCCCGGAAAATTTCGCAGTAAACATATTCAGGCTTTCAAGGACGTATCTCAGCGTCAGCCATTCGTTCGATACCGGCTCGTTGCGGTCGTTCTCGCGGAAAGGATCTGCTATCCCGGATGATGTCTTGTGATCTCGCCTTGCTTCATCTTTTGTTTGTTCATTTATGCTATGTGATGATGGTAGGTACCCCCTCCCCTTCTCTAGCAGATTACGAACGTTGAATCCCGAGTGTTCTGAAGTCTTTTAATGCACATGTGGGTCTTGCCATGTGTAGATACCCCTTTTCTGTAGGATTTCCATGATGAAAGCAGACAGGAAACATCTCCTAACCTGCGATCCTCGGAGTCGACGTGAGTAACATAGCCTGAGGATGAATTCGTACAAAAAATACTATTACAATAGGAAATTTTATGTACAATTGCCCTACCTACTTGCGTACTACTTGACTTTTTTTCAAAGAATATATTATGCTGCCTTAATTTTTCACGCTCTCAGTGACTGTTCTGCATTTTTTGATCTCTCATTTTATTGTGAATCTCTGGAACTGCTTGTGGCTTGCTCATAAATCCCTCAATGCATTGTTTCATAGGTCAGCTATACAAAAGTCCTGTACAAGTCGTCCACTATGAGTTGATTGCACGATATAAAACTTTTGCAACGCTAAGCAGGTCATTCGCATGTGCCTGGAACCTATCCTGTTTGGGGTCTCCTGAAGGAGAAAGAGCAGCAGTATCATTAGATCCAGAAAAATGTCCAGGCAATCCTAGACAGGATCACATTAACGCGCAACGTGGATATTTATTACTATGAGATTACAATGTTTACAGTAACATAAAATTGGCAAAGCATACAGCAGTAGTTACAGAAAATGGCTGCTGCGATACTCCTGAAGAAGTATAGCGACTTTTGTCGCAGTGATACTGTTCAGGGTACATATCGATTGGCGGTGGCGTATCGCTAGCGTAATCGATATGCATTAAACCCTTTGCGGCTGACCGAAATCGCTGTATTCCTTGATGAGTTTAGCAACAGGTTTAGCAGAAGGCGCGGCCTCCAATACGACACCCTCGAATTTCATTGAAATCCATTAAACGACATATAATCACAGACGAAAGCGAATAAAATATATCTGCTTTTTCGTGTACTGGACAGTCATCCAATTTGCCTTGAGATCTTCACCAGTATTGTTTCGATAGTCGCATGATTCGGGCGATTTGGCACCAGTCAAGAATCGACATTCACTGGGAATTTCGTGGTCGTCGTATCTGATTCCACAACACACTCAGGTTGGGTAGTTGGCATACTGAAAACAGTTTCTGCATAGATACAGTGAACTCCAAACGGTCATTGACAAGGAGCGGGACGCGACGCGGGCACTTTGGTTGTCTGCTGCACCTTCCGAGGTAACGGGAAATCGCGACGTATCCGACGTTCCTCCGCGTCTCTGCCCAGCACGCCCGCTGCCTCGGTGCAGCAGACACCCAGATTGCCCGCGCTGCGGTCCCGCATCTTCGTTATGATAGACGGTGAGGGACAACATTCTTACTATTCTCACACTTTCTGTAATTCTACATTTTGATTTTTCTACTTTATGCAAATTTCACACCTTTCACGTGCTGTGATGAGCTCTCTGACACAAATTTGCACAACACAACAAAGGCTGCCAGTGGCGGACGCAGAGGACACCTTCCCACTTCAAGATTGGGGTGCCGAATTCTCGAAAGTACTTTACAAAGTAAATAAAAGCTTTGTACCACCGGTTCGGGTACTCAAAACGGCGGAGACCCTAATTTTTTTCCCACGACTTCCCCCCCCCCCCCCCCCCCTTCCGT
>JARK01001504.1:246981-268042 GCA_000688135.1 Ancylostoma ceylanicum | reverse complement strand
CCCCCCCCCCCCCCCCCCCCCCCGCCCACTTTCCGTGTCCGCCTCTGGTAGATGCATAATATCGTGGTTTAAGGTAGTGATTGACCGTGATCTCGTGATGTTTCTGCCTCACAGAGTGGTACATGGATTGTTGGCTGTGACAAGCGGCATAGAGTTTTGACACAACACCGCTGTCGTAGGCATGAAAGTGGCGTTTCTTAGTCGGTTCACAATTCAAATCATTAAATGCAGCATACAATGCTGCCTAGCATGTCGACAATGGTCCAAAATCACATAGGAAAACTACCCAGCTCAATACTCAAGACCAACCTTCAACTCTATCGAGTCAACGAAGAATCGTCCAGGAAACGCCCAGGTCTAAAGATCACTGAGAATGGAAGCTGTGGACTGTGCTTAAAGGCAGCACCCACGGAAATTTTCGACCACGAGATTTCAGCACATTTCGAGGTTAATGTGTGTGCTGATCACTGTTACAAAGTTGAAAACAGTGAAAACCTTCAAAATCCTCGTTTTCAGGAACCTCTAAATCCATCGCTTTTCAGCAGGTTGGCCGAGTTGCGCGATCTTTTCGTTGTGGACCGATCGAAAAAAGTCGATACTGCCACCTTTTTGGTCAGCTGTTTGTCGGCGAAATCGGTTTTTGGCACTATTTTGCAACATTTCTGAAGTTTGTGGAAGGAGCCAAATTTTGAAAAAGATGGCTTGACAGATCAAGGTGTCGCAAAAACACCAAAGGATTCTAAAACGATCCCAATACCACGAAAAAAATCGAAAATGTGACACTGACAGGAAGCAGCCACACAAGTGACTGAACAAGCGTATTTCTTGCAGAATAACTATTGGGAAAATTAATTGTGCCAGGAAATGCAAAAAAGGGTAGCTGAGGACTGAGAACTAGCTTAGTAATAACAAGAAAATTAGTGGCTGCCCACCAAATCAGCTGGCGGCAACGGTCCACTGCCGCCACATCTCGATCGAACGACCCCACGCAGATCCTGCTGATCCACGTTTAACTACTTGTATCTTAAAAACGCTCGAGTTCTCTGTGCTACTACAATCGTAGAATTGTTGGGAGGTCTGGTGAGGTTCCAAAACGATCAAATACTTAGAGACGAAAATTTCCGTGGGTGCTGCCTTTAAGAAGTCTAGTAGGAATTGCCTATACTCCTACTGGTGCTAAATGGAACCTGCTCTATGGTTAGAAACAAATGTGACTGGCAGCCTATCGCTGTTTTTATATGATAATACAGCCTGCATAGATTCTGGTCGGAAGCGCTCAGAAGTCGGATACATAGAAGGGCTGTACAAGGGATAATGAACGATAGCCTGTAGCACTAATGCTTGTAGGGAGGAATGCTTTCTAAAAAGTCACAGAACTCACCCTGTCTTTGACTCTGAGTTATTGCAAGTGTTAGGGACAATATAAGACAGGTCACTATGAAACCTGTTGTCCATGCGGTCGTTTTCAGGCCAATGCACACGACTGGCGTTCGAACAGTGCTATCTGAATAATGCCAGTTCTTATTCATGTAATACTAAGGGGTCATCCGTAAGTATTGCGTGTTCAACTACCTTGGCTTGGTTGTGTGAACTCTTCTCCGACACTATCCAGAACGACGAGTCTTTGTGAGAGCAGGTCAACATCCTTCTCCGCGAACGATGTGGCAGTGCGACGATGTCTCCATCTCTTTACGGATGAATTTTAGGTGGTAATGACCCAATTGCATAGGTATGCAACTTACACTGTATGGAACTGTATCTTCTACTCCATTGCCCCCTTCGACACCTATGCTCTCCTCGACATCGTTATCTCGAAAATGTGTTTCGTTGGTGCATAAAGGCGGCTGAAACCTCGTGCTTCGCAATACTGCCTGAGCCTCTTCACGACTCTCCCCATGTTCATAGCATAGAACGTTGTTACTGACAAAATCGTCATACATCAATGGATAAAACCCACCGTGACGCCATCGCAACCTCCGTCATGTTTCAAACATAGTCGAATCCCGCATTTGAATCGCAGCGCTGTCCGATCGGCAAATTTAAACACCAATGCTTCGCGATACGCTACGTTTAAAGCTTCCGTATATGTTGGATCTCCAAGAATGTGACGGTCTGTGTGGCAGCTAGAATTCAGTCACATGATGCACTTTCCCAGGAGTTATTCAGCTGAGCAATTACCCGTTCTCATCGATGATATCTCGCTTTTCTCCTTGACCATCCTCAACGATGCAGCTGTGCACGAGAATACCGAAGTCTTCTGAATAGTGACAAAATTGAAGCGAATAAGAAAATGTAAATAGAAATAAATAAAATAGAATAAAATAAGTGAATAAATGAAATAAAAATAATAAAATTAAAATTAAAAAGAATATAGTTTGACTGAATAAAACAAAAATGAAATGAATCGTCAGCGTCGTCAGAGCACGCAGAAACTGTAACTCAATTTGAGTTGTCCGAGTGGGCGGCGCTACTGAGATATGATTGGTGCTCGTAGTATTGGCGAGGCAGGGGGATGCAAAGGTAAGCGAACAGGAATATGGTATCTCTTTCGTAATGGTGTGCTCTACGTGGGGTATGTCACATAACATCGCCGTCGCCCCACCGACTTCTGGGACGGCATGCGTCATTGAGATTACCCAGGGTAAACGCGTCAACACCACACAAATTTTCCCTTAGTTAACAAGAGCCTCATCACATTTATCCTGGGTAATCTCAATGATCAGGCCCTGTTTTGATGAATATAGATTATCATCCGCGCGCTCTGCAGCCGCGGCAGCGATGTTTCGCCGAAAGTCGATAGCCGTATGGCCGAAAATCGATAATCGATGTGGCCGGTTACTAGGCAAAGTAGGGTTCTGCGCTAGAAATGTAGGGTAGTGGTAGCCTACTGTTGTGTGAGCATTATGGATAAAGAAAACCAAGGAAAGGTACTAGTAACGAATCAGAAGATAGGTTTAGAGAAAATTGCTGAGAGATAGGATAGAATCGAAAGATATGTAGGTGGAGAGAGAATTGTCAAATACATGCTTAATGAAGAGGGTACATCCTGATTGATGGTGAAATCCATGCGATTAGCAAGGGGAAATTTCTCGTAACGCCACGCCCAGAAATGTAGGCACGTATTTGAGATGAACGTGAATCGAATCCTTCTTTTCAAGTTCTGCATTAAGTGGGAACAATTCTAGTTTTTTCTGGTTTTTTCTCACTAATTACAGGTAAACTTACTGGTGAGTACCTAGTCACATGCCACAAACAGCAAGGTAAATCAAGAATGAGACGGAGATAAAGGTGGAAGGTGAAGAGGCGCAGACAGTCAGAGCAGCGAGATGCGGATAATTCACTTACCAGAATCACAATTCCACCTGTGCACAACTTGATCTCCAACCTTGGCATACGACAAGATGGGCCCATCTAAGGAGTCCTTCCTTATTGTGTATGAGCACGTGGGCAGGGTCACCTCATAGTTCAGCGTCTCAGGAGGGGCCATGCTGGAAAGACCACTATAACTTCACGGTTTTGTATCCGAACGATGCTCTCTACAGCAATTACTTCTTAAATGCCAAATACGATTGAACAGCAACAAACCTTACATCAAAATGCGTCGTGACTATTTGTGTGACCTCCTTATATAAGCACCTTACGTTATAAACCTTGTCGTATTTTGTGACGAATAACTGCAAGTGATAGCTTTACTTAATATACTACTGTGAACGATTTGCTGTAGTTCGAATCCAGTAAAGCGAGACCACAATAAAAGAGCTGTACATTTAGTTTTAAAACCTAGGCCTGGATGTATGATGAAGATTACCCTGAGTAAATGTGTTGACGCCTGTGTTAACTATGGGTTAGTTTCTGTGGTGCTGTGATGTTTACCCCTGGGTAATCTCAATGATGCATGAGGCCTCTACAAATCTTCTCCTGAAAGAATAAGATCTCAGACCCCTGCTGTGCGCCGAGAGTAGCCAATGAAACCGACATTACTTCGCCGTTGTTTTTATTGTAAGACGGTCGCAATTAGCGTGCGGCAAAGTCGAAAATGACCGCTGTTAGATAGAAAACCGTGCGCGGATATCGCGCGCACTACAACTAGTAACCGATTTGTAATAGCAAAAAGTACTGCGTGGTCGAGGAGTGATTCACGATTGTATCCCGGAGGATATTGGCCATAAGCCCTATCTCATTTCCACCTCTATTATCGAATTAAGTTGTAGGCAACGTTCACGTTTATCCTGAGTAATCCCGTTGCCACATCCAGCCCTTGGTTAGAGGAAATCAGTACGGAATTGTCGAAGAGGAAAACTATGTGGTAACGATAAAACAGTTCCTGTCATAGAAAATTGTGCACTAAACCCAAAGTCACTCACAGTGAACTTCAACTAGAGACTAGGGTTAAGGCGTCACTAAAGCATCACCTTCGGGCCGCATGATTAATTGAGATTACCTAGGGTGTTAACGCCTTGAGAATCCACCCATCGTTAAGAAGGGCGTCAAAACGTTTACCCTGAATATGATGATCCAGGAATGTTGCATCTAGGACTTGGTCAAAGAAAATTATCATGAAATGATCGTTGGCGATAAACCTACCGGATGGAAGCTGATTACGAGCACTAGAGAGAACATCACGCCGCCTGGAGATAACTGAAAAAGTTTTGGAAATTTACATAACTAAGGAAGACATAATTCTTTTGGGGTACAGGATACATGGATAAGTTAATAAAGAAACAAATAAAAAAAAGTTGTTTTGGAAATGAATGATCGAGATCAACATTAAGAGAAGGGAATGCATCCTTGTGAGGATGATGAGAAGGCTAATCAATAATCGATTGACTTGCTGCTTCTATTTGGCCCATTCTACACATTCGATGTTTCCCCAAAAGACATCCGTACAAACAGTTTCAGTGTTTTGCGCTTACATTCTTATCCTGCACGAGTGTTGCTTTTCTCTAAACAAAAAAAAAATAAATACCACTCTCTGCCTGTCCATGTTGCATGAGCCATGCCCAATTGTGATTCTACCATCTTGGATCCCTCCAGTCAACTGGGAACTGTAGTCTACTCTACACTCCGGACGATTGTAGTTGCCTTTTACATAGACTTTGCCTGAAATTCATTCCTTGTCCCATAAAAGTTGTTATATGTCCTTGCCACTATTTTTTGTATCTAAACACGTGGTGTTTTTTTACTACCATTGGAATGGTTTGCTTAGACTTGAGGGGAGTTTTTGGGAGAAGTACGATTCAAGGATCACCTTTCTGTAAGCAGTACACTATCTCTGAAGATTGCGCAGCACAAACGCAGCACAAACATCGTAATAGTTCGAGTTCAAAACTTACAAGACTTTCTTTCAGCTTGGAAAATAAAAATCTTGGTCTCGGAATCTAGTTTCACCATAGTGTTGCCTAATTTGTTCTACAGGTATCGCCATTTAAATCTCAACGATTCCTATCAAATTTTCATACGAATCACCATTTTTTGCATGCATATGTAGTTAGCGAAAACAGTTATGTGGAAGGTAGGATTCGGAGGATGAAGGGAATTTGTGGGGAAAAAAGCAAAATCGCTGAACACAATGAAATTTTTGGTAGCTCTAATTACAATTTAATTCGTAACCTCTGCGTAAATATGAAGCTTGTTACAGTCGATTAAATAAAATTGAAAGTAAAAGCAAATTAATTAGAATAAGCTCAGGTAGCGCATATTTGAAGGAAAACTATTATAAATTCTATTTCAACTAGCCGCTAAACAGCTTCGTCGTCCTGAAATGCATCCCAATCGCTCCGGCTTTGCACTGGATACTTGGCGGTTCCACAAGTTCATTGTTCTCGAAGAAAGCAAGCGTTCCTTTCACCTGCAAGCATTCGTTCCCAGCCTCTTCAAAGGCGTCACAATTCGACTACGGAAATAACTCACGTGAAGAAGGAAGCCAGTCGACAACAGCAGCTGCAGACTGGCAACGCACATACTACACTGATTCGACCTTAAAGTAAGAAACTAGTTTGGCTAGCCGCATTTTCGTTCTTCACGTGCTTCAAGTGACTAGTGTATTATCTGGAAGGAGCTCTAATGGATACGAACGACAGTTGGAAGTATAATTTCGGAAGCGAGGCAAAAAGCGGCGCCGTGTTGTAGTGAAGCGAAACGGCGGTGCACAATGTCGGATTCCAGCGTCTACAGTGGCTATTAGAACAGGAGTCGGCGTCGGAATACGCACCGATGCGTGACGCTGCCGATTGCGCTCGTTGACCGCTCTAGCTCACTATTATGAAGCGGAAAGCCAGGAAGCCTGCACCCCGCTAGATGATGGGATGTTCTTCGGTCTAAGGTCGCCTGGTTCTTCGCTTCCCTGTCATCAATAACGTTACATAGGCAACTATGCACGTTTATGTCGGCTTGAATCCAAGCGGTCCTGGCCGCCATTCCAGGATAATGAGAAACGCTTCCTGGTTACGATCAAAACGACAGAATTTCAAAATTAGGAAATAAACTACTCAGGAAAATTTTTAAATTCAAGTTATGTCGTTTGCAAAGTACATAGAATGCCGAACTGGTTACCGAATGTTGCAAGTGGCTTACATCACGCAAAGCCCCGCCCACAAGGATTCCACCATTCACGATCCTTTTTGGAGATACGTAAAATCACGGGTGAAATTACGCCTCTACAAACGCTCTGCAATCTTCTTATGCAAGACTGGTAAGATACAGATTTTCCTAGAGCCTGACATGAAGGTCTTATTAACTTCAAAAAATTATTCTCACATCTGGCGTGAGGAGCCTTTTACAGCTTTACAGGGTGCGGCTTAAGTTCCCGGACACAAAATTTTCATTTGACATTTTTGTCCTATCTAAGGTCCGCGAAGACCAAGGGTTATATTATTCTGGTCCTCCACCTCGAGTACTCCCCGGACCTCATGCCCCTGTGTAATAAGAAACGGGAGCCACAGGATACAGAGGCAAGACCATTTTCGAGCGTGAGTAGATAACTGTTCTTCACTTTATTGGGAGAAAAGCTAAGGACGCCAAACATATCCTGTCTGAATGTTACTGATTCCCTGAATCTTCCATATTTCCTTCTGATCCAATTTTCAATTGAAATTGTCGCCAAATACATGGCGGGCACTTCGGGTACTTGAGCGAGGTGTTCGAAGGCTTGTGCGAACTCCAAAATTGGCCAGTTTTGGCAGCGGAAGTAATATGTGTCAGGTATTCTGATTCAAGTTGCCACGATAAAAATCATTTCAGTTGAATCTTTTTTACATGAGTTATGAAGAAAAGTTCTCGTCCGGGAACTTAGCCCGCACTCTGTAGTAAAAAGGTAGCTTCATCAGTGACAGAGACCACAAAGCAGAAAAGATTCTCTCCTGATGTTGTAATACAAGCCAGTCAGTGGGAAAACGAGGCCAGGTGCTCGAACAAAAAGTCAACGGTGAGTAAAAGCAGCTATCAGCGATCCATGCGCAAGAAGTCGGGGCTGCTAATTATACTCCAAACTATGTGGGAAAATTGGTTGAGAGAAGTGTTTGCATAGCTTCTAAAGGCAGCTTTCCAGCAGAGAAATTTCTCTAACAATTTTGCGACATGGCACCGATGAACCATTTGGGATGTTGGCTGCGCGTACTTAGAATTCAAAAGGCTCCTACCAGTGGCGGACGCAGAAAGTGGGTGGGAGGTGGGTGAGCCGTGGGAAAAAATTGGGCTGTCGCCACTTTTAGGACCGGGGTGGAGAATGAAATTAATAAAAATATTAGTTTTAATATTAAATGGTTAATAACAGTTATTCAAAGATTAATACACTGAATACACTGAAACAAAGCTGTCATTCATTTTGTATAGTATTTTCGAAAATTTGGCTTCTTATTGTCGGGAGAGTGTGGGGGGGGATGGTACGCACCGTCTCTGTCCCCCCCCTCTCCCTGCATCCGCCAGTGGGGCTCCAAAAATTTGCCTTTCACCTAGTTCTGAATTAGCATTCATGAATGCATAGCCAAGCAAAGTAAGGATAAGTGAACAATTTTCACATCCGGCATCTTCTATCATTACTAGTTTCTACGATGGTCAAACGGGCCAAACATTATCTAATCAGAGGAATAAGAGGAGGGCTAATCGGAGGAAGTAGTCTGCATTAGCTTTAGTGAAGGGAAAAAGTGGAAAATGAACCAAATCCCACTGTTATGCCTTTTCCCGGAAGAGCTATTAGCTAGTTGAAGCTCATCAAACATGTGCAAGACATTGAGTGGCTTGAAAATCATCCCTTCTAATCTTCGCAACTGTGTTTCCTCCTCCTCATCCAAATAATTATTCTGCTTGACTTCCAAAAACACTCGTTTGACCTTTCGAGGATTCAAAATATGTAAGTGTAGAAGTGCCGGTATGACCTGTTCCCGTTTTTGACGATAATTACAGGAAAATCATATATGGCTAAGAAAACTTGCTTTCGCTTTATTATAATGTGTCCCTGGGTCTCTTTCAATGAGGTTGCGGTAAGCTTATGTGAACAAATGCCAATGTACAAATAGTCTGCACCTCTCAATGAGATTTGGGGCGGAGCAACTTTGTTGGAAACTAGAGTGCGCACAATTGTAGCACGATTGTGCACGTGTATGTATCTTAATACATGACAAGCGAAGCGGACGGATGGAACTGGCCGTCGTTAAAACATCGCTGACGATAGCCTTCACAGATGTCATATAGCGCTCATATTGCGACATGCTATGTTCATACCTGAGTTTCCCAAAAAGAAGGAGATTATTCCCTTACCTCTTGCAGAGTTAAATGGTATTCCTAAGAATAATTGCCAGCGGCTGCAAAACTTACGAGTGCATAATTGGAACGTAGGTAGGGCATAATTAGGTTTGAAGCGTTACCTTTCCTTCCATGACACCGTTTTTCACAAGAAAATGTCCTGTCTCTTGCTAAAATCGAGGTAAAAGCCTAAGGCCTTTCAATGTAAGGACATAATGACTCTTCGGCCGTCGCGGTTGTTACACTAGTAACGTTCGAAGTCCTCCCATGCTGTAGACCTCCATCAGCTTACAATGGAAGGCTACCGGGTGTCTGTGGCATTTTGGAGTGGACCGTTGCTCATTACATGAAGTCGATGACGAAGTTCTTGAAACCATTCTCCGTTCCTGCTGAACGCCGATGCGAAAAAAATTATGGATGTTCGTCTGTACAAGATTCACCTCCTGTAACCCTCCGGAATAGGCATTGCCGTGCAAAATGAACGCGGGATTCGTGATTAGCATGGCAAATGAGCCTTATATGCAAAATCTCAGCGGAAAATGCATAGTCAAAAGTAAAAATTTACTCTTGGGTGAACCGCGCACTGTTGGAGAAGAACGTCAATGACCTCTACCGCAATGGTGTTCAGCAGCAGTGGCGAGCGGATTTGAGATCAGCGTTGTCGACTACAGGGTGACCGGAAAGTATGGGCGCCAACAAAAACAATATTTTTCCACTGTGAGCCACAATAAATTTGTGATTGTCATTGCTTCTGGTACGTAAGTGCAAGACTAATCAGTTTTGCGAGAAACTTCATGAGTGGCCTTTCTTGGCCCTGATGCAGACCTCCACCTTTGTTTTTAGAAAATAAAGGTGCGCCGCAGGAAGTCCTCATTAAATTTCAACCAGCTTGCCTGAATTCGCGTGCTAGAGATCCTGAGTACATGCTATTTTTATTCTACATATCCTCCTTCACAAATACACAGTTAGACAAATTCACTGGATTCAAATGCAGAAAGCAGGGGCGTCATTTATTCCTGTTGTGGAAACCTGGAAAAGCCGACTCTGAACACGCAATGGGTGTCTCGGTCTGTGGGGCCGAGCGTGGCCCTGCTTAAGAGTTATGTTGGGACTTTTTTTTGTTATCATGGGATGAGCACTTTTCTGAGAGTCTCATCTTGACAGAAATTTGTGTCGATTTTACCATCTTATTCCGTGAAAAGCAAGAATATCTTGACAATTGCGGGCACTTCCCTTCAAACCATCACAACTCTCTGAAACGACGACATTGTTGCGGTTCTCTTTTTTTTTCTAGAGAGTCAGTAGTTTCCACTGAAAGAATGGTGGTTGTTCCGAGAATTGTGGCCAACTTAACAGGTGAAAAGTTTCTCATCAGTTCGCAGCACATCTTCCACTGGGATGACCTGGAAGATCTTTCTGCGTTTTTCAGCTTTGGCGTATTCACTGATCATTCCATTCTAACAAATCAACAACTACGCAGCCTCAGCCCTTGTAAATCAATGACCTAAATAGATCAACTTGTGAGTGCAGGAGTTTTCGACGCATTGTCCAGACTGACCCATCATTTAGGCTGATCCTCTTCTCTATGTTCATAAAAGTTTTCCCTGTGTTCACAAAGCGGGGACAATCCGTGGTTGTTTCCACGTTAGGGACTCCTACGTCACTCCATGAATTGGTTATCTTCTGAATTGGTTTCCGAAGAGATTATCGACTTTCTTTGTATTGCTGCAATGGCTCTCCACAGCGGGTGCAACACACAATAGATTCCCGGTGAGCCCACTGTTGTACACCTCCATCAAACCAAATAAATTGTAGTTCAGAAGAAAGAGCATTTGATGACCTACCACTTATATATGAAACAGGAACGGAATTGCTCTAAACGTGAGGAAGCAGAAATGCCAAATGAGGGCGCCCATACTTTTCGGCCTCCCTGTACATATTATGAAGCATATCCAATTTTGAAATGCCACTGTCATCTGGCATCTTCCCTGGTTAGCAAAGCTCAGCCGGATTGTGTAGTTGGCCGCAGCTCTTTCATTGGTGCGCCAATGCTATGAGTTTCTAGGAAGGTACAAGGTGCAGGATGATTCAGGACTCCTTCCAGTTTCGTCAGACAATTCAGGGGCCGCATGTACTATTGAGATTATCCGGGTAAACGTGTCAACATCACAGAAAACCATCCATCGCCAGCAAGAGCGTCAACTCGTTTACCCTGAGTAATCTCAATAATCCAGGCCCAGGATTACTTCCAGTTTCTTAGAAAAGCGTACAGAGATGTTTTTGAATTTAAAAAACTGGAAGAAACGCGCTTGCGCTTACCTGGTAATATTTCAGCAGATATAGCGACCAGTTGCATAGTTTGCCTCTAGCAGGTCGCGGATTTTCATTCCTGCAGAGAAATTAAGATAGTTTGAATAGAAGGAGTTCAAGGTCTCTTCTAACAGCCCAAGCAATTCTACAGATCTACTGTGTCTCCAACCTCTACATTATAACAATCCAGGGCTAGGATTCATGAACGCATAACCAAACAAATCCAAGCTAGCAAACCAATATTCGCGTCCTGCGTTTCCTCTTAGTGTGTAGTCTATAAAAACCATTCACGCTAACTATTGTCGGTTTGCGTGGTCAATGTTTCGTGAATCCGAGCCCAGAAAGTTGCTTTTTTTGTGGAATCAAGTGAAAAACAGGCCGAGTAGAGTGCTTTTGGATCCCTGTGGTTGTGCTCCCTGCACATTTTTTTTCTGGAGAAACTGTCCAAATCAAATTCATTCCGAGAGAATTTATGGATCTGGAGGAATTGTGAGTGTTCCAAGGAACTGTATGAGTTCTTCAGAGAAAAATAGGTACACTTCGTCTTCGCTACTCCTCTCAGTCAGCGATAAAAAATAGCAGGATATGTATAGCACAATCTTCCAAACAAACTTGTCATTTCTGGGCAAGCAGAAAGCATAAAACATCCCCAAGAAGTTTCAAGAATCTCACTCCAGGGCACATTCTCAAGGATCCAAATCATTAAGGAAACGAGCAAAGAAAGCCGGAGGTGGGAGCGAGTATGAACACCCTATACGTGGTCCACAAGTAATTTGAATGGATTGCGCTTAGGAAAAAAGTTACAAGAAAATGACCTGAGAGGCAGTTTTGCTGTGCTGTGGAGCGTGCTGCATGCGCAAAGGGAAGACGATTGTATAATTGCTGCGGCCACATATATTCAAGGCTAAGCGAAACATAGGCCATTGCACGACGGAATGAAGCGTTCCAAATAATTTACGGACATATTCCATTTGACCGCGTGCACTGGAATGGGTAATGCGTACCGTACCACTCAGAAACATGTGAAAAAAAGCTACATAGATAGCACATAAGGAACAGTTATGCTTATGTATAGTTTACGAGGGTGGGTTGTTCCCAGAGCGATCATTAGTGAGTTTGTATTCTCAAAACCTTTCTCTGCCATTGTGTTGAAATAACTGTGACGTGCATCGTATACAAGAGTCTAAAGTCTGACAGAAAGTCGCTTTCAACAGGAAGTTCGAGTAAAGCGGCCTTGGACATGTCCCCCATGTATTCTTTGATTTTCGGGAATATTTTTCGGGGATATTTTATATTGGGAGACTCAAGGGGTCAATCCCGAACGGGAATCCCAAAAACCTAAAGGAGAACAAATAAATTATCTTCCCTATATATAAAATAATACTTACAAGGGAAGGATACCAGATGTCCGTGGCATTTCGAAATGGGATATGCCTATTAATGTGTTGGGAGTGCTGATCTGTAATATGTCCTCCATTTGTGTTGGGAATGCTGATCTGTAATATGTTCTCCATTTGTGCTCAATGCCGTTGCAGGAAGAGTTATGACCTTGCATGTGCAGTGTATACGTACATGGACTATTTACAATTATCTACCGTCATCACACGGAAACAGCGTTGCCATGCGAAATGGATACAGAATCTGTGATCAGAAGTCCAAATAACCCCATGTGCAAAATTTCACCGAAGAAATACCCGTTTACGCCGGTTTGCCATAGATGGAAGTACTCGTACAGGTCGTATCAAGGGAGATCCACATATGGAGGCGTAGGCAAGTTTAGAAATCTGGCAGAATCCTTCCAAATTTTGCAGAGAAAGGTTATTTCAGGAACTGATCACCAATGTGAACATAAGTTTGGGTGGCACTATCATTTGAATGCCGAAATGGACAATTTCTTCCGGTTTGTCACTGTGTTTCCACCGTAAGCCTAGAAAAATGGGATTGCGTTTCAAAGTGGGTGCGATATTCGAGTTCAGCACCCCAGATGACCGTATTCTGGAGAGTTTCAGCGTTTAAAAAATCTTTGAAAATTTGGCACCATATACCTACCATTAGCAGCAGCACTGCTATCAAAGACGAGGTGATGAGAATCCTGCACTTTCAGATCTTGGAAAAACAAGTGTAAAACGTTATAAAATAGCATAGAATAGATTCTCAAAGGAAAACAGCACGTGGAAGAAAAATGCGAAAAGCCAGCCTGCGAAAGGAATTGAACCCGAGAGTGTTTCGTTGGAGAGCGAGACACCTACAACTACACCAGAACTCGCCTGATCTACGCGATCAGTGAGACCCTTGTGAATGATCCGACTTCGGCAAAACCTGTGTAGATGAACTTTTTCTGCCTTGGAATTTTGCATTCAGGGTTATTTGGACTGCTGATAACAAATTCTGCATCCATTTTGCACGACTACTTCACTTCCTTACAGTTTCGGTGGATAACAGAAGAAACTGCACGTTTAAACTGCACATACAATGTCGTAACTGTTTCTGCAGTGGCATTGGGCGCAAACAGAATACGTAATGGAGATCAACATGGTCAGCTTCACCCTACGAGGAGTATCCCATTTTGAAATTCCGCAGACATTTGGTATCCTTCCCTCGTTAGCTGCAAGGGCATCGTAACAAAAACAAATTCTCGAAATCATCGCATTTGTCCTGTTTTCATAGTCATTCTGAAAAGTTGCACACATCTTCGTGGCACAGCGGTAAAAAAAGGAAATATATTTCTTTCCTCGACATAAGTATAATTTACATAAGACTTCTGGAACAATTAACAATAGCATCATCCATCGAGGAAAATGTACCGAACAAGAAGTAATATGTACGTAAGTATAATATAATATTAATGTGTAACAGAATAAGAAAACTTGAAATATATTATTGTTGCCAAGGTGTCACTTTAACAACGTTCTTCACAGCCAGCAAACTCTTTGCATACATTGCCAATTTTTTCTTGATGGTGAGCCCAGAAGATATTGATGAACTTCTTCCTCGCGTAGTTCTTCGCTGAAAGAAACCCGAGATCGACCACCTGATCACGAAACCGATCAATGTTGGAAACCATATCTGGATCATATTGATGACCTGAATTTTGTAGATATATTATGAACACAAAATTTGTTGCACTATAGCACTTTAGCGCCGGCTTTTAATTTAACCTAATCACCTACCGTATGATAAATACGATCAATGGTAACGATTGCTTCATCGCTGATATCTGTTAAGATATAATTTTCATCGATAAGGAAGTAGAACCAGCTCACGACATTGTTTACAAGCAGTATCAGCATCTGTAAAATACAATGCTATCAATATCTATCGTAAATTATTGATTAAATAACATGTTTCAGATTAGGTTATACAAAGTGTGTTTTGATTAACATTTCCACCATATAATTGCGACAATGGAGTCGGTAAAAATGTGGTCATCCGATGTCCTTCTAACACGATTTTTTGATTCTACACTAAATAATACGTCATTGAACACGCCAATAAGGGGAGGGTGTTGGATGTGAGGTGAAAAACTGGCTCAGTATACATATGTAGTAATGCCAACCACTCTATACCCCTAATAAAATGGAACAAGAGGGATGAGCCATCAATATGATTCTTACATAGTATGATTCCTACGGAGCACATAACAGCATGCACGACGAAAAAAAAACTACGAAGATAAGGGCTTATGAGTCTTTTTTCACTGTTTCGTGTAAGAACAAGAACTTCTTCTATTCATTCTTACGTTAGAAAGAGGTCGACTATGATAACTGATCCCCTTGCTAAACCATGAACATAAAACTAAAATGACTTTGGAATGATTTTGGTTCTGAATAATTGTGAAAAATGAGAAAACTAGCGGCAGCACGTGAATTCACCCACAGTCGCAATTGTCTACAGCGCTGTTAGCCAGAATGTGCGCTTCTCCTCAAGAGATTGTAGGAGCGTAAGTGGAGGGGGGGAGTCCAAATTCCTACCCACGTCAAATTTTCATCTTTCGATAGCAAAGCAATCCGGTGCCGAAGCCGGAAAGCCCAAGAATTCGCCTGACGGTTCATAATAGATGTTTTCTGTAGTGGACGCGAAAACACTCGTGATTGTAGACTCTTCATTTCACATTTACATTCATATCAAGTATAGCCCCTGACAATGTTTCGCAGATTAGTCCCACGATACGATGCAATGTCGAACATTTTCCTGTCGCCTTCCACAGACTGAGTGGGAGAGGTGAGCATAAATTTCTTCGATTAAAAAAACCAACACGAACTTTTACGGTGTTTGATGGAACAAAATTGAGGTAACAATGATAATCACCGAGGAAAACCCCCATTGAAGAAGCCACTAACTGAAGGAAGTTTGGAAGTTGGATTTGAAATAATCATAAAGAAAATAAAAACTCCGCAAGGAAGTTAGAATCTTTCTGATTGGAGATCAGGAAAGAAAAAATCGCATACCAACATTACTAGCCCGGCGGATAGCTTGCTTTGCATCCTTTTAACTCTATCTGAGCTGCTGATACATTTAAAATGTCGATAGATGATGAGATAACACACAAATACTGGCAGACCTTCGAACGTGGAAAGCAGCATCGAAATATAATCCAGTTCATCCTGTGTATATAATATCTGTTTCATTCCTCGGAGTCTTGAGAACCTTAGGGTAAGGGAAAGGATTACCTGCTCGACATACAAGAGAGCGAACGCGACGGCATGGGAAGCTAGCGATATAAGAGCAACGATGGCAGAAAATAGGCAGGCAAATCGTGGCCTTAATAAAAAAAAGAAGCTAATAAAACTTCCGGCATCATTAATGTGTTGAGGGATCGGCGTGGGAGGGGAGGCGCGTTGTAGAAAGCGGGGAGAGAAGATTTTTAGGAATAATAAAAAATGTACTAACTTGTTTCAAGTTCCTTCCTTTTATTTTTTGAGTATAACTCTCATCCTTCTTGTAAGATTTTCAAAATGTGTTCCTCATTAGGTTCACTTTCATGTAGAATTTTACCAAATTACCAAACTGATGGTCATTTTTTGAGGAGGACCTCTTCCCCACCCTTTCCCCCTTCGCACGGATTATGTAAACGATGTTGTACAGGGCAACGAAAAATCATGAAATGGTTTGATCATAGAGTGATTCGTGGTTCTCAAGCATTATAATATCATTAAACATATTAAAACATATATCTGCGCACGAGGAGGCAGTTGCCTTCTATTTTTTTTCTCGAAGAATCTGTAGTATTTGTAACCATTTTTTGGAACTGCGCAATAATCCATTCCAGATTTCGAACAAAAATATTGTTTCGTACGAAGAATTGTTCACCGCTTCAAAATCCTCAGTTGAAAAACTGGCTTCAGTCCGCTTCTGACAACCACACAACTTGTTGTGCCCAAATTCGGTGACTTCGACTGTGAATCACCTTACCTATCTCATGTTACTGCTGTGCAGTCAGAAATGTTCCCTTTTCCTGCATTGTATTTTTGTGAATTTCTGGATTTATGGAAGTTGGTACTCTCATCTATTTATTTATTTCATGCACCCGTACGCGTACCATAAGCTTACGATCATAATCTGTATGTTAGAAGGTCTGTATGTTCTTGTAAGAAACCACGGGATTAGGCGAATCTACTGAGTTAGTTGGAGAAATTGGAATGGCATCTTGCTCTCATAACATTTTGGCTGCTGTAGAGAAACAACTGACTGAAGATAGATTCCCATGTTACTTACTTTGCAACTGTATAGGTTCTATACATACTGAAAATGGATAGGAGACTGACTTCTATACGCAAGACAATTTGCATAAAAATCATCAACGCATTGACAGTCTGTTGAGAAATCGGGAGAAACGGCAGACCATAACTGTCGTGCTCGTCGTTTATCCATACCTGAAGGAAAACTATGAGACCTGGGATATGTTAGAGAATATGAAACCTGGCTACAACTTACGTAATTTAAAAGTAAAACTGTCACTGAGTCAATAACATAAAGCAACGACTGCGCGACAATGAAGCCTTTGTATTGAGACATCTTGTCAAAATTCGCGACAAGCCGAATGACGATGTAGAGATGGATTCCGCAGCTGCATATAGTTGAGAGAATATTCATGGCAAACTGTAGAACTTCAAAACTTGTCTTGTACTTCCACATAAACGTCTATGTGCCTAAAAAGATGATTCGTGTCTGTGCTTCCATAAAAGAGGAAAACAAAAAAGATAATTTAAGCTTTCAGTCAATTAATAGCAATGCTGTGGAAAAGTGGGCATTGAACACTGAACGAAAAAACTTCAAAAAGGCTCTGTGAAAAGGACTTCCGTTATCAGATCACCGTCCATTCTACTATGAGAAGAACGATGTTTAACTATAACACTCTGTCATTTTCTCGCTAACATAGTAATTTTGTGACGATGACAATAATTTCGAATGCACTTGTAGGACCTACGTAGAAAAAATATTGGGTCGTAACATAAATTACCGCTGTTTTCGAAGGCTTCTAGTGAGTGATTATTCTCTTGCATTCCCAACATGTCTACATATGTGCAGCTTTGAAGAGGGTGATCTTGCGATTATCAAAGAATGTGGAGCCTACTTCTTCTGAACACGCTGACTCGAAATTTTGGGGCTTGCTGAAGAATCCTGGGTAGTGGAATATGTACCACTAATCTGGTTCCAATCAAAGCATTCTAAAGGTATGGCCATAGAGAATTCGACAATGACGTTTAGCAATGCTGCGTACGTCCCTTTGTTCTCGACAACTATAAATGAAAACGTTTCCGTAGGAAAATACATGCACGACATATTGAGGAATTGGAAGGATTTTTTTCGAGTCGTTGCTCCGTCAAGATGGCGGTAGAGTCCCAGGCCCCTGTGGCACACATGTTGTGCGCAGAGATCCGTTGTACTAGCTAGGCCGTGGTTCAACATCTCCAACCAGACCATATACCTTTATATTTTAATATGTATATGTTACAGCACCTTGTAGAAATGAATGTGAAGATATCGGAAATAAGATTTTCGCGTTATGCATTCATACGCGGAACATATTTAGAAACAGATTATTTCACCGATGCTTTTCTCTAAAGAATCTATGGGAAATAGTGTTCATCTGGATTTTTGTTAATTTTCGTATGTTCTGATATTTGAATTCGTCAATTTTCAAACTTCATTATGAATGTGTTGTACTTCTTATGTTAGTCTCTCCTGTAACTTATTCAATTTGATCTTTACTGAAACTTTGTCTCCTGTAACTTATTCAATTTGATCTTTACTGAAACTTTGCTCTACCCACCTGTTTTTTGTTTTTTTATTCAATAGGTGTATGAATACATTATTTTATTTATTTATTTATTTATTTATTTATTTATTTATCTATTTATTTATTTATTTATTTATTTATTCACTTATTTATTTCATACACCAACTAAACTTGGTGCGCCAAAGCAAAATCTAGGTAGACTCACAGAAACGACAGAAACAAAAAATAAGAAGCTGCTTGATGCAAAGCACTCCATGGAATGCACTAGGAACTCAAAGGCATTGCGTCAGCTCGGGGGAGTGCTCAAGTAACCCACATCAGGTGAACATATGCGGTCCTCAGAGCCCAAATATGTACTTTAAGTGTCAAGAAAAAGTCGACATCCCCAATTAATTGCGGGATTTTTCGGCTGGGAAGTTCAGAATTCTTGACCATATGAACGATTCAGGAAACCTAAAAACCGTATTTTGCATCAGCATGCATGCGTTCTGCATGACTCTGAGAAAACCATGGGTATTTTATGGGTTTGCATGGGATTGCATCGGATTTAGATGCGCATGGGTTTTGCAGGGACTGTACGAGCTGTTATTATTTGTGCTAGAGCGAACCGTTGAGTTGTATGTCCCCCTATCGAGGAAACCCCTATCGGGGTGTAGGATTCCTGCGTATTTACAAAGGCTTTCCTCAATTCGAACCAAAGCGTGGCATCTTGCTAAGATCAACCACTCAACGGAGAATGTCAATGCCTTTGAAGTTCTTAATGATAAATTTTCCAAAAAATTGGCTAAGTTCAACGCATCAGTAGAGAGGAAAGTCATTGACTCCGGTAAGCCTAAGCTTTTCTACAAAATGATAAATTCTAAGCTCAAGAACACCTATAAGACCTCTTCTCTTGTGGATAAGTCTGGGAAGCGATCATTCGATAATTTTACCAGCGCCGAAATTCTTGCGGAACATTTCGCCAGTGTTTATAGTCCCAGCAGCGGACCACGCGACAGTGATGTGTTGTCATCCGTTCATTCTATTTATCCTGAGATGGCAGACTCTCTTTGGTTCTCTAAGCATGAAATATTCGACTGTTTGTCGAAGTGGAAAAAAACAAGCTCGCTTAGCCCAGATAACCTCTCATTCTACTTCATACAAAAAGTTGCTCATTGCATTGCTTTCCCGTTAGAGCTTATTTTTAACTATAGCTTCATGTATGCTGACATACCTAGCAGATGGAAGCACTCCTATGTGGTTGCAGTTCCTAAAAGAACACCACACGACAAACCCGAAAACTATCGGCCTATCAGCCTTACGTCACCTTTTGCTCGCATTTTTGAGAAAATAGTAAAAAAGAGAATAACCGACCATTTAGAAGAGTACTCGATATTACCTAAAGAGCAACATGGGTTCGTGAAAAACAAGTCCACTGAAACGCACATGCTCGAGTGCCTGAATGACTGGACGTTGGCTATCGAGAAAGGAGAAGGAGTTGACATAGTGTATTTCGATTTCGCGAAAGCGTTCGATAGAGTGTCACATAGCAAACTTCTTAGGAAGTTAGCTCTTGTGGGCATTCACCCGAGAATTGTCAAGTGGATAGCGGCTTTTTTGAATAATAGATCTTTCCAAGTATTTGTGCAGGGGTCCCTTTCTAGCCCCAGGATTTGTCCTAGTGGAGTCCCGCAGGGAAGCGTGCTGTCCCCTATCCTGTTTAATATTTATACACATGAGATTCCTGACCTATTGTCTCCTCTGAATGTCTTTTGTAAAATGTTTGCCGATGACCTTAAAATATACGCTCCCTTGTCAGCTGTTAGCGACGTTTCCAACTTGCAAACTGCTATTGATACTCTTTATAATTGGTCTCAGGAATGGGAACTTCCCATATCAGTAGAAAAAACCAAGGTTCTGCATCTTGGCAAGAATAATCCGTTGGCTCGTTATAGCTTAAATAACCAGGATCTGACTGTAGCGAATGAGGTTAAAGATCTAGGATTCACTTACGATAACAAATTAAGCTTTGACAAACATTGTAGCGAAATTAAAAACAAAGCTATGTTCCAAATGCTCAATCTTTTTAGAGGACTTCATTCCAAAAATCCAGCTGTTATTCTTAAAGCTTATAAGACTTACATCAGACCTATTCTTGAATATGGCACCACAATATTCAGCCCTTCAAAGAAAATGATCATTAGTGCGCTGGAAAGTGTCCAAAACAGCTTCACAAGGAAACTTATGTTACGAAAAGGAGGCTTGGATTACAACAATGTCCCTCCAGCCGATAGACGGAACACCATCTTTGGCCTTTCTTCTCTTGCTTCCAGAAGAGTAAGGAACGATATGCTAATGATCTTCAAAATTCTAAATGGTGTTGTTAAAGTGCAAAATTTCTTCACTCTTTATCAATCGTCCACAAGGGGATCAACACTTAAATTAGACTTACCTTTAGCCAAGACTAAAACTAGATCTACGTTTTTCGTGCATAGAGCCGGGTCACAATTTAGGAAACTCAGCAAAAACTTATTACCAGCTAGCTTTTATTCTTTCTCCAAATTGGTTGACAGATTTGTGAAGTCCTAATTTTATGCTGTTTTATCTCAGTCCTAATTTTGTGCTGTTTTATCTCAATTTCACGTAATGCTACCTCGTTTTACTTTTAATGATTTTTTTTCAAGTTACAGTTGTTGTTGAAATGTTGTTCCCATCGGAGACATATCACATGTTTTTTTTTTCATTTCTTTAATTTATGTTCACCACATGTGTTCTGCGCATGTAATAAATGAA
>JARK01001504.1:233119-246617 GCA_000688135.1 Ancylostoma ceylanicum | reverse complement strand
TACAGTGGGCGTCAATGGCGGTGACCCGTCTGCGGTCTCGCAAAGCACGCGGCGCGACCGCACCGCTCACGGTAGAATCGTCGCCGCAGTGGCTTATCTGGGTTTTCTTGATAGTTGTTCATCATATTTGATGATAACTAACAAGAAAACTAACTGACTATCGAGAAAACCCCCATAATTTGATGTCCCTGGAAGGATTCTCGCTCGAGCGGCGCGGTCGCGCCGCGTTCTGTTCGAGGCCGCAGACGGGTCACCGCCATTGACGCCCACTGTAAATAACAGCTCATTGTAATTTTTTTGTTGATTATTGTCGGTGTATCTTGACATCCGAGGTGGTTTATGTCTGAAAAAAATTACTAATTGGTACTGACATGGTTATGCCAGAAGTTTGTAGGTTTCTCTGAAAAACGAAAATATTGCATATTAACATGAGGAAGATTCGCCACCTTAATGTAAGGAACACCTCAATCGGACATCCAGCAGAAGTGCGTTCCCCAAAAAACTGACGGAAACCAAGATGATGGAGGTGCTAAAAGGTGGGGGTGCATCGCGCATCTTCCAGTGTTCGTGCAGAAGAAAATTTTAGCTCCATACTCATAGGGGGCTGCTCACAGCCAGGCCCCGGCGCGGCTTGTCATCGGGCAAGCTGGGCTTCGTAAGAGGGGCAAAAAGCAAAAAGGGCTTCGTATGGGGTGCGAGGCGGAAACGCTGCAGGCGCAGGATCATGAAGGAGCAGTGGGAGAGGCGCGCTTGCTGTTTAGTGCATGATTGTAGAGCCGCAAGGCCCTAGCTAAGTCAAGACTTCACGGAATGACACCAAATTTGGGGTGAAGAAGCGCTTGCATACCTACAATAAGTGTTTGAAAAATGAGGCTAAACTTATGCGAACTAAGAAATTGTATGCTCGGTAAAGTGGCCAGCTTGTCAAGGACAGGCTGAGTCCTAGCTCAGCCTGTCGTGAGCATGATTCTCCTACAGAACGCATCAGTTTCCATCCTTTTTTCATGCACCTGTACTATTTTCCATTCGCTATCCAACACCGCACAAAGTGCCACTCATGGGCCTGTATTATTAGTGGTTTATCAACTTCTCCGATTTTCCATAACTTACGAACTGTGTTTTTTCTGCCGCGCTCCACCGCTAACACGGTCCTTTAACATCAGCTTGTTCTTCATTCGCCGTTATCTACTTGTATTCGTCTATTTTAGGGTTTCCTTGTAGTCTAGTGAGCTTTTCGTTGCCATTACTCGTTATCGTGTCAAGTTTTGCTTTGCTCGTACTAATTCGCAAATAACTAGTGTGATTTTTGAACATGTTCGGAGTTTCTTCCTTTTGTTGTATCCTTATGTTTTGATTTATAGTGCGTCGGACACCGGCCCGATCGGACAATAAATTAGTATGCATATCGATGTTCGTCGGAATCCGACGCGTTGGATTTCGACGAGGATCGGTACTTGCTCCCGTTCTCCGATCGTCGGTCTCTGACGACTATAACTACAGCTTCAGTCGGCGTTGTCATGATTTCGGAGAGTTTTTTGAAGCTAAAACCTTGTTCGTGAACATTTCGTGGTAACCTCCATTGCGATTGAATTCAAGGGGGGCTTCATAAAATCCTGGGTTTTCAAAGGGGGCTTCGTTTTCGCTCCGACCCCACGACAAGCTCGTGCTGGGGCCTGCTCACAGCACCCCCTCTCCTCCACCCAAAGAAGGGGACCAAGGTCAGTAAGTCAGAAGAAATGGATTGCACACAAGGAACAGTTACGCTCAAGCATAGTTAACGAGCGTGGATGCGAATCTTTTCAGAGTGGTCATTAAAAGTCTGTATTCTTCAAACTCTCCTTTGCCATTGTGTTGAAATAACTGCCATATGAATCGAACACTCAACTCAAAATGTCTGACACGAAGTCTGCTTTCAACAAGCAAATTGAGTAAAGCGACCTTGGACGTGTGCGCTCATGGATTCTTTGCTGTATACGGTTACAGAAATTTGAAGAAGTCAATCCTGAAAGGGAACCCCAAAACCAAAAAAGAGAACAGATAAGTAATAGATAACTTAGCTGCGGAGACATCGTAATAGAAATCATCAGGCTCTCGAAATCATCGAATTTGTCCTGTTCTCTTTTTTTTCATTTCTGTCATTTTAGAATTTACCACGCCTTTCCGTGGCCCAGCGATAAGAAGGATCAAAATTTATTATTTTTCTTCGATGTGAGATTTACATAAAACTTCTGAAACAATTACAGGAGCATGAAACAATCACAGAAAAATTCACCGAATAAGAAGGCCTCGAAATCTATTATTGTTACCAAGGTGTCGCTTTAACAACATTCTTCACAGCCAGCAAACTCTTTGTATACGTTGCCCAATTCTTCTTGATAGTCAATCTAGAAGAGATTGATAGGCTGTTCCCTCGCGTAGTTCTTCGCTGGAAGAAACCCGAGATCGACCATCTGATCACGAAACCGATCAATGTTGGAAACCATATCTGGATCATATTGATGACCTGAATTTTGTGGATAGATTATGAATACAATAAATCGTGCACTGTCCTACTAGCACTACTCAGAAACTTATGGGCACCGGTGCCGACCTAAACGGGCACATTTGCCTGCACCGCCGCCAATGATGAAACAGCTCACGGTGACAGTAGGGATCCTGGGCCGGCGCCAATTCGCACTGCGAAGGGAACGCCGAATAATCTATGTGTGGATTTATCGTGTGTCGTGTTGTCGTTGCCCCGCCATTCCCCTCACAATGTAGGACAGTGCCGGCCCGGGTTCTGTACTGTCACAGAGGTCAGTTTCATCGTTAGCGAAGGTGCTCACCTGGTTGCGCACCAGTGCCCAAAAGTTTCTGAGCATAGCAACAGCTTCGCGTTCCCTAGTTTGCAAGATAGCATGCTCTCTCATATTTAGCATCTAATTTTTTGGAAAGGGATAATTTTCATAGATACATCTTTGCCTTCTGGCCCACGTAGGTTTTGTATTGAAAGCGAGCCTGGATAGTACTTCACAGCGTCTATGAGCGATCGTTTGCAAAAAGTAAATAGTTTGTTGAAAGCTGAATCTCAAGGTGCAATTTAATCACCTACCGTATGATAAATACGACCAATTGTAGCTATTGTTTCATCGCTGATGTCTGTGAAGATATAATTTTCATCGATGAGGAAGTAAAACCAGCTCACGACATTGTTTATAGACAGTATCAGCATCTATAAGATCCTTACTTTACTATTATTTATTTATTTATTTTTTATTTACATTTATATTTATTACTATTTACTACTATATTTATTACTATCAATATCAATTACAAAATTATGTTATTCCAATTGCATTTTGACAAATATTTTTACCATGAAAGTGCGACAATGGAATCGATGAAAATGTGGGCATCTAATATCCGTCTGACATGGTTTTTTGCTCCTAACACCAACTACTACTTCATTGATCATCCTAAGAAATGGGGGTGTTCTGTGGATATGATGCTAAAAACTGGCACCACATAATGACGGCCCCCAGTCTATTTCTTCAAAAAAAAATGAAGCAAGTGGAATGAGCCATACGCTTAACATAGAATGAGCCATATGATTGACATGATATGATTCCCGGTGCACGATATGATTTTTACAAAACGTAATAACAGCAAGCATGAGATGGAAATAATTAAGGATAAGTCTGATGAGTCTTTTTTCTTTGTTTCGTGAAACACAACGACAAAATCCTTCTTTCCATTCTTGGAACAAAGGATACATGATATCTGATGCTCTTGCCAATTTATAAACTTAGAAATTAAATTTCTTTCGGATGATTTTGGTATTGAAAAAGGTGAGAAAATGTGAAGAATTGCGATAGTATAGTATTAGAAATTGCCGGCATCTGTTAGCCAACGATATCAACGGAATAAATGGGGGAGGGTAAGCATCAATTTCTTCAACTGAAAAACCAACACGAACTTTCACATTGTTAGATGAAGAAGGGTGGAGGTGGCACAGTGATAATTACGGAGGAAGAACCCTCGACAACAATCTCACCAACTCAAAATGAAGCTTTGAAGTTGAATATGGAACAACTCAAGAAAATTTGGAAGTTAGATTTGAAACAATCATGAAAATTGTAAACACTAGACAAGAGATCAGAATCCTCCTGCGTAGAACACAGGAGAGAAAAAAAATCACCTACCAGCATAAGTAACCCAGCGGATAGCTTGCTTTGCATCCTTTTTACTCTGTCTGAGCTGCTGATACATTTAAAATGTTGATGCGTGGTGAGGTAACACACAAATACTGGCAGACCTTCGAGTGTGGAGAGCAGCATCGACATGTAATCCAGCTCAACCTGTGCTGTGTTTCATTGCTCGGAGGCCAGAGAACGCTAGGTTAATGGAAAGGATTACCCGCTCGATATACAGGAGAGCGAACGAGACAGCATGAGAAGCCAGCGATATAAAAACAACGATGACAAAAAATAGGCAGGCAAATCGTGGCCTCAATCAAGAGAAGAAACTGATAAAACTTTCGACATACGTAATTGAAGCAGTGTTGAGGAATGGGGGTTGGGAGGGGAGGCGCCTTGAAGATTGCCAGGCAAGAAAATTTCCAGAAATAATACATAGAATCGAATAAGCCTGTTTCAAGTTTCTTTGTCTCATTTTTTGACTATAACTCTCATTTTCTGTCATGATCTTGAAGGCTTGTATGTTATTGTCAAAAAACCACATGCAGAGACAAATTTGGTGATATATTGGGAGAAATTGTGATGGAAACTCGCTGCCATAACTTTTTTTGCAAGCTGTAGACAAGCAGCTGACCGCAGGTAGATTCTCATATTACTCACTTTGCAATGGTATAGGTTCTATACATACTGAAAATGGATAGGAGACTGACTTCTATACGCAAGACAATTTGCATAAGAATCATCAACGCACTGACAGTCTGTTGAGAAATCGGGAGAAACGGCAGACCATAACTGTCGTGCTCGTCGTTCATCCATACCTGAAGGAAAACTATGAGACCTGGGATATGTTAGAGAATATGAAACCTGGCTACAACGTACGTAATTCAAAAGTGAAACTGTCACTGAGTCAATGACATAAACCAACGACTGTGCGACAATAAAGCCTTTGTATTGAGACATCTTGTCAAAATTCGCGACAAGTCGAATGACGATATAGAGGTGGATTCCGCAGCTGCATATAGACGAGAGAATATTCATGACAAACTGCAGAACTTCAGCACATGTCTTGTATTCCCACATAATAGCCTAGGAGCCTAAAAAGAAGGATTGAGTCTGTGCTCTATGCTTGCCTGGATGAGAAAAACAGAGCATAATCGGAACACTCAACCAACTACTGTGAAAAAGTGGGCATTAAACATCTAAGTAAGAAATTCGATAGCGCTCTGGGAAAAGGACTTCAACTATTGGATTACCGCAGATTCTCTTACTAGAACGACTGTGTTTATATATGAAACTTCGTGCGTCATTTTCGATGCTAACACAATAATTTCATCACGATGACAGTAAGTTTGAATGCACTTGTAGGACCTACGCGGAACAAATCGTTGGAACGCTACAGCGCGAGCCCTTTTTCAATGCGTTGCGCTGTTTCCACACTGCAAAAAAGGGAAGATTGCGAAATTATTGCGAAATTTTAATACTGCTTCTTTTTGTGGTCATCACTTACATATGTGCCGTATGTTGTGTTTGTGAGGCAGACACGAGTAGAATTTCAGAACATAGGCTGATGTAGCGATTTTATTGCACTATTGCTAATGATGTGTGCTTCGCTGTCTTATTATAGTGCTGGCTGCCTCTTCATCAATAATGAAAGTTGTTTTATGATTTTGATTTCCGATTAGACCTTCAACAATAGCGTAGTAATTTGAGAATGTGCTTTTTCGCCTAAAATAGAACTCTTTCAGAAATGACAATACAAATGCTGTTTCCAGATGATTAGGTTGTACGGAAATTAATACAGGATCTTTATATAGAAGGATCCTTAGCTTCATTCCTGTTGTGCATATTCTGGCAAGAAATTCATTTTGAACATAACCTTTCTGTATATGTATTACTGCAAAGCTTATTTTATGAGCATCCAAATTGTTCTCCTTCTTTTAATATTCAGTGTAAATTAGTTTGTGATAAAATTTGCAGGTTTGCAGTGGAATCGCCAAAACCGCAAGTGCGAAAAATTCACTCCTATGAATCCATACTCAGACATAGTGCTGCATATCAAGCCTAGATCCTCATTCAAATGCCAACGAAAGCATAAGAATCCAGAGGTACGACCCTGAACAATTCGTTCACAACGGCGAGCGAGGTTTTGTTGTTGACGACTATAAATGGAGACCTTGCTGGAGGGAAATACATGCACGATATTTAGCGGAGTTGGATGGATTTTTCTAGCCATTGTTTCGACAAGGTGGCTGTTCAACATCTCCAACTAAACCATCAATTTCGTTTATATTTCAGCATATGAGCTACATCACCTTGTAGGCACGAATATGAAGGCATCGGGGATAAGGATTTCGGGTTTTGCATTTAAATTTTGGACATATTCAGGAACAAACCACTTCATGAGTGTTTCTCTCTAAAGCATCTAAGAGAATTAAAGGCAGCACCCGCGGAAATCCTTAAGTTGGAGATTTCCCCGAATTTCGGGGTTTTTCGGGACGACAAACTCATAGGCAGGGATGAAACTGCGTGAAAAAACGCAAGAAACGCAAAAAATGAAGGCGCTCTTTCCCACTTGTCAAAGGCGCGGACGAGTGCTCCGCTGTAGGGTGTGCGCGCGTCCCGCCACGAAACCCTGTGAATGATACGAATTGCACGCATCCACTGCGGCAGACCACCCACCGCGATAGCGTTAACCGGCGCGTCGTGCCGTTGAAAACCCGGCGTGGCCGCGACAGCGATCTTTGTTTCTCTGCAGGTAGGTCATCATTCCTTGTGTTCTTTTCACATTTGTGATGCGCTCACTCTCTATTTTACGAATTGCACCTCAGCTCCGAGTCGAGGATTTCGGCTGGTGCTGCCTTTAATGTCAGTCTGGATTTTTGTTGAATTTCGAATGCTTTCATATCTTCTAGACAAATCTTGTCTTCAATCTTCAAAATTCATTAGTGTTGGCTATTTTCCAGTTTTCCCAGTAACTCGTTCAAATTTGATATTTACTTAAACCATACTCGATCTACTTCTTTTTTGTTTGTATTTAATAGAGCTTATTTGGACTTGAATTGTTCAAAAAACGAAGGCATCTTTCCAGCAAAAGTTCGTTGCACTTACTATGGCTTGTCCATTTGAGAGATACAGTTCAAAGAATGAAGGTGTTAACAGCTAAGTGTAATTAACCAAACATCAAATAACAAAATCCTAGCTAGGAAATTTGGTGAATCACACTCATTAATGGAAATAGTGCGAAATTAGGGATTGTTTTTCATGTTGATATTCTCGCCTTCATTACGCTCCCTATGTTACTTACTACAACCACTTCCTTATCCCATTTGAACAGAATCAATTGTAGTACATTCTTCTAGAATAGAGCTCTCTGGTTCTGAAAATGAATCACTTGTTTTAAATAAAGTTTGTTCTGATTCATGAGGTATGAAACTTCTTGAGGAGCACGCAAAAGAATTATCAGACTCATTTCAACCATTACTCCTGTTGACAGAGAAAATGCTCGACTTTTTTATTACTAGGGTGACGTAGCCGCCGCTAAATGGTCGAGGGAGTAAATGACTATGGAGCCTCTAGTGCATGAGAACAGTGCAATTTTTTTTTGCCTACACCACTGTCAGTAGAACACAAATAATGAATACGTAATGAATCTGCTCGCCTCCGTTTTAGATCAATTCCATGTGGGGGAGGGAGCGTTTCGAAAACGGTGTCTGGATTTTCGAGAGCCCGCTAGTCCCTTGAACTGTGGTAGGAATCCAACTTAAAAACTAGTACTTCTTCCCTCTTTTTGCTTCCTGAATCTTTTATCTTCTTTATTCCCAGCGCAGGTATCTCAAAGTAGGCCTTCACAATCCAGAAGAAAACAAAAACAATACTAGGGTTCCATTCTTGATAAAATGGTGTGCTTCCATTCCATTCAACAAAGTTTGTTCCTATATCTTTAGAGAAACAATGACCAAGTCTTTTAAAAAGTAGAACATGTCTTGCAATAATTTATAACACTTTGCTAATCGGAACAATATGAACTATACTACGACTCTTTCGTCGACAAACTCTTGCTACTCTTGCAGTTCTCTTCTTTCACTGCTGCGTTTTCACTTAGGAATTCTTCCATGACGACAGAGTAAATATAGGCATGCTTTCTTTACGTGTAGTTGCTCTACGAAGATATCCAGGGATAGACCATATCATAACCAATCCTAACAAGGCCGGCATCCATTTCAGCAGCATAATGATGATCTGAGTTTTATTCTTGAATCGTCTACAAAATTTGGATGAATTGTTATTGTCACCAGCCTGGAGAGAACAATGGAAAGTTTTACACTAACCGCTAAAGCTTTGCTACATGATTGAAGCATCTTTCTGTTTTTATCAGAGCGACTTCATTGCCGAAATTGCGGAAGATCCGCTTTCAATTCAATCGGATTTGACAATTTTCCTCTTGAACTATAGAAAAATTTACTATATAGCATTAGTTTCACGCTCGACTGTAGCTCGCAAGTGTTCATGTTTAAAGGATCGGAAAATGTGGATCTGAGGAGTGGGGGAAGTTTAAGATCCCACATAAATCCGAATACATGGCAGTACATCTATTACTAGGTCTTTCTCATCCTACCATGAAATATATCTCGACAACAGTAGCCAATGCTTCATCAATATCCAGTTCGGAGGTGAGAATCAATTCAATCATGACATTCATCCACACGATGGCATTGCATGTTAATTGTAATATCATCTGAAAAGTACAGAGGAAGTCATAACAAACAAAAACACAATACAACAAAAAAACATGGTCATAACAAAAATAATAAGTCGACAAAAATCATGGACAACACTTTTCGCTTAGATTAGTTCTAACAACAGAAGAACAATGTGTGATGACAGACAATAATAACGTGGTCTGTATTTTATATTATCGGAAATATTTTTTCAAGTACGAAATGTCGAAAATAGGCTGTGCAGGACGAGGTTCACTGGCCGACACATTAATTCCAGTAGCAGTGGAATCAAAGGTGCAGAGGTATGTCAACATACCATGAAGACATCCTGTTTGATTATTGAAGGTTCTATCACCCTAATGGTTGGGAACTTTGGCTAAAGCGTCATCATTCAAGTAGTACGTTTGTCAATTAACTCGTAGCTTGTTTTTGGTTACAAATCAAAGCTGGCAATTAACCGCGACCTTCGGCTCCTAGTTTCGTCGTTGTTTCGAGAGGTTTACTTCCACCCTCGATGAAGTTACTCTGAATTGTTAGGAATATAAGCAAGAAAACACTCACCTGCAACAGCAATCCTAAACACATCCTGTACTGCATTTTTCTAACTAGTTTCGAGCTACGAATATTCTTAATGTGTCGGCGAGTTATCACATAACAGATAATTGTTGGCAAAGCGCTTGAGGGCAGCACCAGAGCAGAAAGGTAAAGCATCTCCACCTTAAATATTCTCACATATGAACTATTTTCACTTCAAATGGTATTGGACCTACCGTATTAGTGAACCAACGAATCAATGACGTGGCATAGCAAATCATAGGTATGCAAGCAGCAAAAGTGAAGAACAGAAATGCGGGTCTTGGTCTGGAAAGCGATGGAATGACTATCCAAAGCGTTTCAGCTGAGAATTAGGAAGAAAATAGGCCATATGTTCTTATATAGAAAAGAGAGAAATCTCCAGGGACTCGTGATCACAGCTGTGAGCGCGATTGCAGGGCAGAACCGCTGCAAACCCCGTCGTCGATTCAACTTTTGGTGGAATCGCTGGCGGAGCCGAGGAAGGACTACGGGGTTTCCGTGCAGTTCACCCCCAGTGGATTGCCCATGTAGTGATCTTTTACCCGGATAGTAAGTGAACGATGAGGAACTCTTACGAGCAGTACGAAATTCCTCAGAATGTGTACTATTTCCCTGCCTCTAGTTCCGGCCACAGGCTTCTCTAGATATGAAAAAGGCTACCCCTCTCATGTAGAAACTTCCGAATAACCCCAGATGGGACGGCGTCTCTGGTCAAGGAACAACTCTTATGCTCAAGAAAGGTCGTACATAGATTGCTGTGGGCTTTTATTGGGGGAGCATTTTTTCTAGGAATAAAAATCATGAAAATAATACATATGAATTAATAACTTAAACAGTGGGCTGGTACTGCCGGAAGTATGCCTCGACAATGAATGCTCAAAAGCAAAAAAAAATGTTCATTGCAGATTGCATAGGTTAGATGTTTATCAAGTAGGTGCATTGTCGCACGAAAATAAGATGAAAATATAGAGAAAGTCTGGCTTGCCTTGCAATAGCGTATGTTCTGTATACATTGAAGACAGCTAGCAAAATAACTTCTAACTTTTTGCAAACTCTCGAGGTGTTAAAAAGTGCATCTACTTGTTCTTGCGAGAGTGGCAAAAAAGGAAGACCATAACTTTCGAATCGGTAAGCATACATCTGAAATTGCGGTTTAATGCAATTACGAAGTACACATGATACACCACGTAATGCTTATGTCCAGTGGAAAGAGGATTCACTCCAGGGATGTACGTAATTACGATTTACGGCCATATTTTGCGATTTTTTACGATTTACGGTTTACGAAAAATGGCACAAATTTCGTACCAAAATCGTGAATAACGACAAGGAAGTAATCTCGCCATGGCATTTGTGCGAAAGGGGCAAATATACATAGCTTGCCTCTGTTAGCATTTCGCACTTGAATTAAGGACGAACTCGCGCATTTTTAATTATGTCTTTCATTATTTAAAGGCAACGGCTCATATAAAATTCATCTTCAAGACTTCTATATAGGAGGTTTGCTGCAACCGTAGATTGAAGGGTAATAAGAAGTGCGACAAAAGCATCAGCGCAGATCAGCGCTTCATCCTCTAACACTACCAATTTACCTACGCCGAACGAATGGACAATCAGCATTTTTGACTCCAGAAACGATGAGCAGATCAAAAAGAAAACGTTCCTATCCAGAGCGACAAATGATAATGTTTGTCATGGACCTAGATAGCCGCATAAAGCATGGCAAGAACTTCTCTTCTTCATAATGTTATCACTCTAAGAATGAGATTGGAGAGTTGTGGGAGAAGCTGCTTTGCAGCAGATGCCTCGGAGCATTTTCAGGATGAACCTGTTGACAGCAGAGTTGGAAATTTCTTGCTCTTATCAGCGGCATCCAGACCCTCATTTACGATTTACGACTTACGATTTACGAAAATCAGATTTTTTTGTTACGCACATCCCTGATTCCCTCGCCTTTATTAAACCCACATAATTCAGGAAAAAGTCTATCACAGTATCTACGACGTATAGCGTTGACTGCACGACCACGAATCTTCTGTTGTTACACATCTTTTCACAGTTTGATATCGTTCGGACAACGATTGACAAGTGAATGCAGCTACCGCACACTGCCGCTAAGACGCCTGAGACCAATTGCATTATTACAGATGTCTCGTACAGCCACATATAGCCGTTGAGGTTTCAGTGCAAGCGGTGACGTTCTGAAAAAAAAAACAGGCAACAATCTAGAGATAAGGGTAAGCAAAAAAGGGGAAATGAAAAAAGACGAGAATAGACCTTACGAGAGAGTTACTCAGACAAACCCCGCTGGGTGCGTGGCGATCTCGGAGACTAACGAGGTTGGTGAGCGCGCGCCGAGCAATCGTCTCTCGTCTGCGATCTTTGAAAATCATCCCTCGTCTGCTCCGCGCCTTGCTCCGGCAGAAGCGAGCAACTTAACCGACCTGCCTCTTCGAAACTGAACTATTTCCTTCTGCTCCGCGCGAAGCGAAGCAGGGCTCGCTTCACGCGGAGACTCCAAAGAGGTGCGTGCGACCAGCGAGGGTTTGTCTGGCTAGGAGAATGAAACTGCGGACTTCGAAGACACTGTAAAGATGGATCAATGTAAACATATACTGTGGTTAGTTAATAGGTGGTTTGGAAATGAATATAGGTTTCCAATCTCAATTTCTGGACCGACTTATCTCGCTCGCTCCTTACCAAAAAAAAAAACACCAAAATTTCCATTGATCACGCTTCCTTCACTTTCAACACGCATCATTTTTCCCTTGGCAGCAGTAAAGAGAAGCTACCGTGGATCTTTCCATTTTTCTATGCTATTTGTCACATTTAGCACAAAGTTTCCTATGCCACTATAGAACAAGTTGTTGTTTTGCGCTGGTGGTGCACATCAGCGACAATTCTGGTTCATCGTCTGGTCCGTTGGCTGGGTCATGCTCTGTGCTGCAAAATCACATCATCGTTCATCTGCCCTCCACGTCTATGCCTCCAGAAACCACGGCTTTTTCGTTGATGCTGCGATGTGGCGCGGTCTAGACATTTGACTCGATTGACTCGATACGACCTTTGAATAGTCACTTTTCGAATGGATCGAATTCAAAGTTAGTGCTAATGATGAATTTCGAAACAACTCCACAAGATCTGTATATCATGATATCGATTATTCGAAAAAGAACGGGAGTTCGAATTATTCGACTTGACTCGATGTCGACATTTCGATATCGAGTCAAACGTCTAGCGCGGTCACAACAACACACATGCATATGTATGTATTCTCTGCCCACTCACGTGATATGTGGGGGGGGGGGGTCATGCGCTTTACATAGAGTAAGATCCATATGAATTCAGACCGGACACGGCGTTATGGAGAAGGGTCTATGGTGCGGAGCGTGAAGTACAAAGGTTGTGCTTGTCGAAAGAATGCAAATACTGACTGTTCCGTCAAGAAAGTGATGCAGATCGAAAATCCATCACTAGGATATACAACAAACAATAGTTAGACAAACATGGAACACTCCGTGGCTACTTTATATTCCTGAAATATCTTTCTGGAAAGCAAATAAAATAGCACCAGGTGGGGTGTCATCCGGGAATGGAAGCGAGGGAGCGTGCAGCGCTGCTAACGTAGAAGTAATGACAATTTTAAGAGTAGTGTAATATATTTGAAAGGTTACATTCACAGAACATCGCGCCTATTTGCTACATCCAGCAGTTTCTAGTATGTCTGAGCAGTGGTGGAATGCGCTTCTTTTCTGAGGATCTCGACAAGATTTTTTATAGTATTCCACAAAATATGAAAACGTCAGCACAAAAATATAGTACGTCTAGACTGCAGCTATGATGCATAGAGAATTGTTGCACTCCTCGCCAAATTACATCCTGTATTTAAAATATGAAATGAGCGGTACTAAGCATTCAGCAAATCAGGATTCCAGGGCTTGAACCGCAGTCAGCTTTAGGAAATCCGTCTTTGTTTCCAACATTATTATGACTGTTTCATCCGGCATCACCCCCCCCCCCCCCCCCCCC
>JARK01001504.1:182455-232965 GCA_000688135.1 Ancylostoma ceylanicum | reverse complement strand
CCCCCCCCCCCCCCCTCAAAAATTAATCTTCAAATTCTCTGGAATAGAATAGCTAAGAAATGTGAGAAAAAGACTTGTTTGAATTTATCTTATGTTCTTTGTCTCTGTTGTAATTTCTTACCATTTGTTTTGGAAACGTCGGCAACCATAAACAACCATAGTTTTCCTCGTGCTTTCCTCGTTCCTCGATCCCCCGACTGTGGGTGCGTCACCGCCGCCCCTTGCAATTGCGCTATGTTAGTACAAATCTTGAAGTTCAATTGAAGTGAACATACTTCCACTATCCGATGAATGACCAAATGAATGTGGAAGTGTTGGATCTCACCAGAGCTGTTCCTCTGTAACAAAACGATTAGAGAACGAGAAAACCACCAGGATGTTGCAGACTTGCTCGCCACGCTTTTTACATAGGTACATATGCTCATCCTTTAGTTGTATTCTTAAGAGGATTTCTGTCTTTGTTTGTCTGATTTTTCTGACGCCACTCAATCCGAGTACCTCCTTACCTGTACCTTCAAGGATTATGCAAAAAAATTATTCACCTATTCACGCCAAGCACGGAACACCTACGTAGAGTTCTGTTGTGAATTGTTTTTGTCAATGTACGCATTTTAATCGCATTTTCACGCTTCATATGCTAATACCACGATGTTGTGAGGTCGTCCTGGTGATGTCCGAGCCGGCTTTGGGAATCGCTGACACTCCTATTCGGGCTTTTGCCTTATCAGCTAGGTGACAGTGTCGCAGTTGTTGGAACTTGCGCTGAGGCATTGATCACTTTTTTAATGGGACATCAGGAATTGCCCCGTATCGTCCGTGACAATGGAATAAGGTGGGTTTTAAGTTATTTCCTTACCCTTTTTGCAAGAAGTCGGCAAAGATATTGTAACATGTAGTTTAGTTCTAGCGCCACTTACAATTTAATCAACTTTCTAAATGGAATGATTGGACCAGGATGTTTTTCGGTGGCGATGGCGTTCAAGCAAGGCGGACTGTGGGTAAGAAAGGCCCTCAATGTAGACCCACCTCCAACGAATTCTGACAAATTCTAGGCAGCGTTCTTCCTAGTTTTCTTTCTGGGAACAATCAGCACAATATCGATGCACAAGATAGTGAAATGCTCGCAGTTTCTGTCCCATCAGTGGGTTTTATGGTGATTTTTTATGGTGTCCACTGCCGCTGTGGAAAAAGTGAACTCAGACGTCGTTGTGATTCTCGAAAATATTCTTCCTCTGATTGTTCGGTACTTACTTCTTTTTAAGGACTGGGAACAATTGCTTGGATTATGGCGAGATGGCAGAGTGTGCGTTCGAGCACAGCCAGTTTGATATCTTCACTCGACACAAGCGAAAAGCAAAGTGAGCTATGTTGCTGAGTTAGGTGCGATTGAATTCTCTGGATAAATCATCCAAGATGAAGCTAGAATCAATCGATGAAATTTATTGTCATCTCTTATAGTAAGTAACCATGAATTTTAGATATTTTGTGAACGGTTGTCTTATTGCTTTTCAAGTGGGAGTCGCCAGCGTCGCCTACGTTTTTGTTATTGATCATCTACAAGAGGTAAGAGAAAGAGGTGCCCATCTGTACTTTCAACTTCGTCAAGAATATTAACTGTTCCTCATCCTTGTTTAGGCATTTATGCGTGATTCACAACTACTTCATAATGAAATATTTATTGTTCGTTGAAGAATCGAAAAAATCAGATTTGTTTTTCTTTAAAATCTTTACCAGGATGTCTACTTCGGCACTAGAATCACGGCTGAGCAATATAAACGCTGTTCACTAGTGCTTATTCTCTTGATTCCTCTATCCACTTCTAGTTATTTTCTCGCTCTTTATCTCTCCACTTCTGCTAGTTTTTCTGATTTCCATTTCTTTCTATTCCAGATATTTTTGCACTTCAAAGTTGACACTGGACTGTCAACAAAGGAACTCTTGTTACTGTATACTATTCCAGTAATACTGATTAATTTTGTTCGAACTATACGTGCGGTGACGATCATTTGCTTGATCGGCAATATTTTCATCTTCGCCTCAATAGCTTTAATCCTTGGGGTGAGCTATTCACTGTCTTTTCACTAACCAGCTAAATAATTTGAATACTCTTCGGAAAATCAACTTATTTCAACTGTATCGTAGAATTCATTCATTTTGCTTCATTATTATCAAGTTTTTTTTACTTGGTAAAGTTTCAAGGATAACTCTTGTGGATAAAGGCTTTCAAGGCATGCATACAGCCACTCCGAGTTTTTGTGTTTTTGTTAGGGTCGTTAATATGTTTAATAATTGTTTTTGGCGTTGTTTATGTCTCTACTACCCAATCACCTTCAAGAGTTTGACAAAACCATTTTCCAAAATATTGAAAAAAAATCACTCGCAGTGTTCAGGAATTATTCACTGCCGAGCATAACTGGAAAGATCTGCCGTGGATCACTTCTTTTGATGGTGTTGTTGCCTCTGCTGGTTCTCTGTTGTACTCTTTTGAGGGACAAGCTATGGTTGGTCATTCGGCCACAGTGGTGTAATCCGAACGCCCCAGAATACATATTTGTGTACATCTCTTTAGGTTCTTCCACTGGAAAATAAATTGAGACATCCAGAAGACATGCTTGGCTGGACGGGTGTGCTTACTACAGGTAATGCCTGTTTCTCTCTCTCCGATAGCTGGGTAGCTGCCAAAAATGCTCTTGGTTTTTAACTTTTTGCAATGGAGGCAACTGCTCAAATCCACAAATGAAGCCTACATACAAGTAACAACACGTGTCATCGTTGCCAGAACCAATAACAATTACATGAATAATGTCCAAATACAAGACAACTTATTTACATGAGCATTATCATTACCTTGAGTATGTTGGACGAGCAAAACTTACAGTTAACACCAGCACCCAACCCCCCCCCCCCCCCCCCCCTCCTTCCTGGACTTGAAGTTGGACCACTTCCAAGGCTAAGATTTGTGAAATCGAGAATATTTGTGCTCAGTAGAAGGAACTACGTTCCAGGATGGTTTTTTTTTCAGGAATGAGCCTCGTGACGATCATATACACGTACTGTGGTTTCTTTGGATACATCACTTACGGAGATGATGTGCAAGGCAGCATCACCTTAAATCTTCCTGACACAGGGTACGCAGATTATGCAGCAAGTTCAGACCATTAGAAAAATATAATTTTAGGAAAATATAAATTCACTGGTCTGCTAATTTTATAGTTGAGAAGTAGTAGAACATTCTACCACATTCTTTTAGAAAATAATTTTAAAGTCATGACCAAGAAATTCTGTATCGAAGAACAGATTTTGGTGCAAGACTTTCGGACAAACCAGAACATCAAAAAATTCCGGAAGAAATACTTTTTTCGTAATAATCCTATTTTTTCAGCGTTAACATAGCAGTGAAAATCCTGCTAATATTTGTCGTATTCTTCGGTAATGTCCTACAAATGTATGTGATCATCGAGATGTTGTGGCCACCGTTAAGAAATGGGTTGGAAATGAGGAAGAAATCAAGAACGGTCGTACTCGTTCTCGAGTATCTGTTCCGTGTTGGCGTCGTGTGCTTTGCAAGTGAGTTTTTTCCTCCTCTGTCCACTCTCACCTCCTGCTTAGATGACCTTTTTCCTTTCGGGTTTTAAATAAGTTTTTGGACCTTAATATCACAGCACTTGACCTTTAGAACTCATTTTAGTAAATTGATTAGCTCATTTATTACAATTTAATTTAGTTAAGTAGCTCTTACACAATTTTTCCAGTGCTCTGGGCAATTGCCATTCCAAATCTAGACGAAATCATCCCATTCGTTGGTATCACAGCTGGCATGCTACTTTCGCTGATTATTCCCTCCATCGTTGACCTCATTGTATTTTCACGGGTACGATTTGAAAACGACACGACTTTACAAAAGATCTGGTTTGTTGCGCATAATGCCTTTCTTTGTTTAATGGGTTGTTTCTTCCTTGTTTCTGGCCTACAAGCCAATATTGTGTCGTTGGTTAATAAATAATAATAAATAAATAATAATAAAACATTGGTCATTGAACGAATATGCGGTTGAACCGATCCTAAAATAACGAAATATGCACGACTGGAATCGAATGCTTCATTAGCCTAGTGCAGTTTACGCAGAGTTAGAGTTAGAAGTTCTAGTGAGATTCATGGACATCCTGGAAAGGCTGCGATTTATCCACCCATCTAGAGTGGACGAGTTTTCCAGTCTAAGATGGATATACTTTGTCCAAACGACTTGTCGCTGTCAGGAGGGACAGCAGGTATATGACATTTCAATAGACAAACTCGTCCAATTCAAATAAGTGGGAAGCTCAGAACATTCCCGAGAACATTCATGAATCCCACCACAGAAGGTTTACAACACAAATATGAGCCATTTTCGAGATACCCATGGTTGATAGTTCTACAAAACTTTTTTTTTTGTTAAGATTGAAAGGTTGCATTGAAATAGCTAAACATTGCCAAAGGAAAAATTACATATTTATACATATATTATACATATTTGCTCGGAACCCCTAGTTTATGTACCCATAGGTCAACAAGGCGATAAATAACAAAACAATCATCCAGGAGGCGCGAGTCCCGGCACCCCCCGGATGCCAGGCATGCCCGGCATCATCGCAGCGGGAATGGCTGGCATTCCTGGCACGGCCGGGACACCAGGCACTGCTGGCATAGCCGGTGGCCGGACACCGGGTAGTCCTGGGATTCCTGGTGGCAGCACGCCCAGTGGTGTGAGGCACCATACACGTGTGATGGGCATCCCGAGTTGTACGACTGGAAGATTAGGACTTCGCCAATTGCCGTCGGCACCGCACGTGAGCGAGGCTATTATTCCACCAGCTATAGGTATGGCAAGGGCGGGGATTCCGAGATTGAACTGAAATATCGAGAAAATAAATAGCTCCGCTCATTCAATTCAATGCAATTCTTTATCTGTAACAGCCGTTGGATAAAAGCCTAAGCGCTTGAAAATTTTGCAGAGATTTAACTGAATGAGAGCAGCAAAGGGAAGAACATCCCTGGTAAGCATGATACCATCTACCTCCCTAGGGAAATGACCAGCATAGCAGGCTCCTCCCCCCCCTAGGATAATAATACTATAACAGGGTGCTATTTTTTCAGGATAGTGTTCTCTGGATACCTCTCTTCGCATAGAACTGTTTGTGCTTCCTTTAAAGGGCTAAATTTGCTTCGCTTAGATGGCGCACTTTTGAGTGCTTAGGACATAAGAAATAAGATTAAAATTACTTCTTGACTGTATTCCTTTTGAATTTTGACGAGTGCTACTCCTATTAGTAAACTTAGTTCGAATCAAACTTACCAACATCAGATTCCCAACACCCGGAGGACAGGTAATCGTCAAACCGATGCAGCCCATAGCATTTGGAGCACTTGGCCTGAATTTCGTTGAGAAGAGTTTGTGTGAACAGGATTTCCAAACTCGCGACCTACGTGATTGTGGCCATTCGAGCAACAAATCCCGGCAACGGCAGTACAGATCCAGTCCCAACAGCTTGCACAATACCAGCGTTGCACATAAGACATGCTATAAAAAGGAAATTTACTTGTAATTCACTGAGGAACTAGGAAGGAAAATTTATTAATTACGCGTTGTTGTCGTTGTTGTTGTCGTTGTTGTTGTAGATGCTGTTGTGGTGGTCATTGCCAGCGGTGTAGTAGTTGTTGTTGTGGTTGTTGTTGTTGTTGTCGCTGGAACTGTTGTTGTCGTCATTGGCAGCACTGTAGTCGTTGTTATAGGCACGGCAGTCGTAGTAGTGGTAGTAGTCGCGGGAGCAGCTGTCGTTGTTGTCCCTGTAGTGGTTGTTGTTGTAGGCGTTACGGTAGTGGTAGTTGTCGCAGGCGCAAAGGTGGTTGTTGTAGTTGTCGGCATTACCGTAGGTGTACTAGTCGTCGTGACAGCTGAACAGAAACGTCGACGAGAACTCTGATCTACCGCTTCTTTCCAAAGCCGCTACGAAATGGCTACTAACTTGTTGTCGAAGCGATTTGAGTCGAAGCAGTGGTTGGAGTTACAGAAGGCCCTGTCGTTGTGGAAATGGTTACGGGTGAGGTATTTGTTCGTGTAACAGACATGACAGAAGTCGTAGAAGAGGAGGGAATCGTGGTTGTATTCATAGCAGTTGATGGTGAGGTTCCAGAAACACTAGTGCTTTCTGTTCGAGTGATAAGAAGTGTTGATGTAGGTTGTATTGTGCTAGTCTCGAACTCACTTATCATCGTGGATGACGCTGAACGAGAGCTTCATTGCCTTTACATGTGCCATGATGAAGGAAAGGGGTAGTCGCATCGCTGACGCAGCTCAGACGCACGACCGCGTGGCGACAGCGCTTTTTTCATTGGGACGACCGCGTTTTCTTCACTCATTTTTTTTTTTCATTTCATTTTTCAGTTTCAGATGCAGCGTTGACCGATCTTCATGAAAAACCATTCATAAATCGGTAAATAAGTGAATAATTTTATAAAGAAATAAATGGGTGCATCCGACCAGTATAAATTGCTCTATAGGAATACTTAGAGGGGGCAGAGCTGCCAAGCTCTGCAATTAGCCAGTCGGTAAATTAGCCAATCACAGATCTCGGCCGCATTGAGCCTTCCACTGGTGGAATTCATAAACATTTTGAGCTTTCCGCTCATCTGAGATAGACGGAAAAAGTTTACCCATCTTTCGAGCGAAACTCGTCCAATCTAAAGGTATAAAGAGAAATATTCGTGATTACTATGGCAAGAATAAAGGTCACTGTCCGAATAACAAGGACCCCTGCTCTCGAGATGAAGCTGATTTGTTCACAGATTTGTATTTTAGTAGGAACAAAATAGCTACGAATAATTTGTAGCAATCGAATGGCGCTACCTACGGATCATCGAGGACTATAAGCTTATGGATCACCAGGGACCATAAGTTGGGCTTACGGAAAGTCGTGCACCCTTTCTCCAACACTTTTTACCTTCGCGTTTTGATCTAATTACTTCATTCATTTACCTATAACTGCGCTTATGATGCTCCAGTTCGCTGTGAAATAGCCCTTGAGAAACAAAGCACTTCGTGAATTACAACTTGAAAGTGTGAAATCGAAGATTATCGCCCACATACATGAACGTAAAAAGGAACCATTTTCTCGCGTTTCACTGCATGCAAAATGAGAAATGAAAACGAAGTTGGAGTTTTCTCCAAAAACAACATAAACGTGCTTCAAGGCAGTGATACATGCATGGCATAAAAACAATAATTACTTACTGAAAACAACAGTTGCTCCGGTTCCAGTTTCCTCGTCTAATACCACTTCTGAAATACAAGGAATTTTCCATTAGTGCAAAAATTAGCGAAAATAACGCAATATAATTCAATAAAGCGCTTAAAGACCTGAATAAACAAGCAATGAATGGAATTGCGTCAGAATCTGCGCACTGAAAATGGACGTGGACGTCCATATCTGAATATCCCACTAAAATAAATCCCGCTCTCTTCGTCGAGAATGGGTCGCAAAATTTTCGTAATCTGTATATATAAAAATGAGTGTGTGTGTGTGTGTGTGTGTGTGTGTGTGTATGTGTGTGTGTGTGTGTGTGTGTGTGTGTTCCGAATAGAAATCGCGGAGAGTTAACCAATCGGGACCAAACTTTGCAACCATATACAACTCGGGCCGGCGGAGGTTTTAGGCTACCTTAGGTTATCGATTGATTTTTGATTTATCGATTTTATTGATTTTTCGCAATTTTTGCCCACGAGTCGGTGAGGACATGTCTACTGGGGTTATCGAATAAGCTGAGTACGAATATGACAACCGTTTTGCGTCAATTATTGATTTATCGATTTTATTGATTTTTCGCAATTTTTGCCCACGGGTCGGTGAGGACATGTCTACTGGGGTTATCGAATACGCTGAGCACGAATATGGCAACCGTTTTGCGTCAAGTATTGATTTATCGATTTTATTGATTTTTCGCCATTTTTGTCCACGGGTCGGTAAGGACATATCCATTGGGGTTCTTCGATACGCTAAGCACGAATATGACAATCATTTTGCGCCAAATTATCGATCCATCGATTTTAGTGGTTTTTGCCATTTTTGCCCACGGGTCGGTAAGGACATATCCATTGGGGATCTCCATTACGCTCAACGCGAATACGACAAACATTTTGCACCAATTTGATTAATTTTTTATACCGGTCATTTTGTTTACGTGCGGGTGACGAAAGGGCTACCGAGAATACTCAACGTCATCGAAATGTTCGTGGGCAGTTCGAGTGAATGTATTAGTATCAATAACTATCCGCATCAGTGTGAAAAGCCGGGGGTAGAAAACTCCCGAGCGAAGCCGGGTATACCGTCTAGTTAGTTTATAAAACGAAAACGTTTGTCACCATATTTGAGATTTTCAGTCTTTAAAAATTATGTTTTTCCATCCACTCTGCCAGAAACCCCGGTTTTTCTCTCGCAATCTCCGCTGTTTTATTACGTCACGTAGTTCAGTTTTTGACGAGGAGAAGAGCGAGCTCTTGCGTTTTCCTCGAAATTTGCTCTGATTTCCAGCATTTTGACAATTGTTCCTCAAAAGATCTACGCACCTTCGAAAGGAAAGAGCTGATCACGCACTAAAACCATTCGTGTAGCTGATGCCGAAGGCCTGAAAAGGAGGGAAAAATCATGCTTATTATTTGACTGTTTCTAATAATAATGAACTTACCTTGGAAAAACTTCATTCTCGTCATTATAAGTAGCTATACAGGCAAGAGCCAATGTGTGAGAGAACCAATAGTAGAGCTGCATGAGAGTTAATGGTTCCATAATTGGCAGGAATATGAGTACAGTAAGCAGGGAATATTGTGTATCCTTTGCAATCTATACCCAACTATTTTCCTTGCTAGAGTCAACAGAATTTCTGAAGAGTGTTGTGAAATGATTTCAGTGGTCTCAGCATTTTATTTGGATGAAACAAAAATCTGTTAATCAAAGATCGATAAAGAGATGACCGACAGTAGTCGATATTCGAGTGTGCTGGTCGAGCGCACACCATAAACGAATCGTTTCCTGGTGGTAAAACTTGTGGTAGAACTTCATTCTCCGTTAACATTACCAGCTGTAGTATCTCAGTGAATTTTCCAACATTACTACTGTTGTTTTAAAAGAATGATTAGTTAGTAGTAAAACTAAAACGAAATGCTAAAAAAGAAAAAAAACATTATGAACATCATGCTATTTCTACTCGCTTTAGAACTATTGGAATAAGCTATTGGATTAGAAAAACTCATACGCTGGTTCCTCTTTGTAGGCTAATAGCAAGCACAGCTCATTAAGATGCGCATTAACCGCTGAAATATGGCTATCGTCAGGGTCGGCCAACATGGTCAAATCTGTGGAGCTTTGATAGCATCAATACTCTTGTTTTCATAATGTTTAATGGACACCCTAGAAAATTCTATTAGATTGGAGTCAAAGCAAGATTTTATGCTTTTCCAGAATTCTATGATTACCCTCTATGATTATTCGAAATTTCCCGCACCAAGTGCAGTGGGAGGAAGTCTATCATAACGTTGAGTTACAGTGGATCAACTTTTTTCTCGTAGTTTCTTAATATTAGGTCGTCTAGTATGAAATGTCTGATTTTGAATGAGACAGTTTCGGGTAATGTTTCTCCAACAAGATTGGGTACGAGCAATCCAAATATGCCCCTATGCTACCGGCACAGCCTTGCCATCTTACCGGTAGCATGGTTGCGCTAACGGCTTGGAAGCCTGAGAAGCAGGCGGCAATAACGTGGCGAAGGGCATCTCCAACATCATGTTGGAAGTGGAAAATTTTCTCTACAAGAAGTGGACTAATACTTGGGAGAAGTTGTGATCAAGTAGAGCAAGGTTTGGCCAGTGCAACGAATGGCAGGTGGATTCCCCTCCTTGCTCCCCTGGTTTACGCAGCGCAGTTTTGCAAAAAATGGTCAAAAAATGGCACCAATTTTTGGGGATCAAACTGTGAAAAATTCGTTCATCGAGCCACTTTACCTTGTCGTATTGCCTTGAACACCTGAATAATATAGGGTTACGAACGCCAAACCTTGCTGCATATACAGGCCTATTGTGGCTCCTATCCGCTCAAGTCACAGCTTCCAATGCATCATAATCCAGGTCCATCACAACGCTCACTTTGCAGGTTTATATCACCAGGAAGAAATTTCTCAAAACATTGCTGTCCCGTCCTTTTATTAGCTACTCCCTCTCCAAACATTTCTAGGGTATTTCGAGTTGTCCTCACTTTACAGGCTCCGTGATGGAACCAATATTCCGAAATGATACGATTTTTTGTCTTCGAGTAGTTTCACAAAAAGTTCCTCTCAAACAAAAATTTTTAAGTTCGTCAGAAATTAAATAGGTGATTTTGAGAGAGGGAGAATTTACCTTCATAATGGGAAGAAAGATGAGAGTGGACCTAAAGAAACCCCGAAGATACCAGCTGTCAAACTGACCTCTCAAAAAATCAGACATCTCATACTTGACGACCTAATAGTTGTATTATGAACTCATGCTATTCACTAGCGGAGATGTAGTAACTGATAGAATGATAACCACAATCGTAGAATCACACTTCAGTACCATGATATTGGTTAAAGCTGTAAAAATGATCAGTCAAATGATGAAAGAACTCACATTGTGCTTGCGAAAACGGAAGATAAAGGAATAGCCTTTATCCTTCAAATAATTACAACTAGATACATTGGCGTCAGGAACAAAAATTGTAGGAGAGACTTTGTCATATATTTTTTTCATGAAACAACATTCACAGTGTTTCTCCTTGGCATCACGTTCGGAAGTGGCTCTTTCTTCATTGAGGTTACGCTTGTTGTTGCTTTATTCCTTGAGAAAAGTCCCGGAACCGACCACTTCACGAGGGATCCCGTCAGTGCTGGTGTCAACATAAGAAACGCATTGGTCACCTTAACTTTTTCACATGATCGTTAATGTTTAATTATTTGTTCAAATAGCAGCATCAAAAGAGGAAATTTATCCTGTCGAAGAACTCCACTCGAGCAGATTAGCTTATCTTACATTTATTCGGGTAACATCAATTCAGATTCCTACAAGTGTGGATCTCCACCTATGTAGCTTTTCGTCGGACGACTGACAACGTCTGTGATAGTTGGATTGTTGCGTGTACCAGTAATTTGCAACAAAGCGTATGAAGCCGATAGTTGCGAGGCTCGCCGAAGGCAAACCAGGACACTTGTAGGGATGTAATCAAATTGTGTTGGTAATCGCTTCCGCATGGAAACTTCAGCTTCGCATTTAACCCTTTCGAAAACCCCCAGTTGACTACAGACAGAACCCTGAGAGTTTAACAACTGAAAGCAACTTGTATTCCAATAAGTTACTGAATAGACAATAAATAAACATCCGCTTTTTCTGTGGTAGACGATTCGAAGGCATTCGCACATGAAATCTATACCGTTCGACTCAGAATTGTGCCCCGCAGTGCGAAAAACCATTGTGATCTAGGTGAAGCGCGGCGAAGCTGGCATTATTGCTAGTGAAATTCTGCTCACTCTCAGTTCGGTTTCTGGCTAGCTGCGCTTTCTTTTTTGTGGGATAGGCAATGTTCCGTAGAACAACAATCCATCGCTTGGAAAAGATAGCGCAGAATAATCAGTTAGGTAACATTTCAAAACATCATATGAGTTTATATGATTCTATATGATAACGAAGAACAGGTGCCCAGTAGCGTGGTTGGATGTTTTCTACGTAACCTGTATAATTCAAAATTTCACCTGAAAATAAGTGACGATCACCAACGTAGCTGTTCTACTCATGGGTACCAGAAACTGCTCGAACGCGATGTAGGACAAAATCACAAAAATGCCTAACAGTTGTAATATCATCTGGAAGTAGTATAATAAACACCAGCCTGGCAGTTCGGCTCACGTCTAGACCTCTTCTCTCTCTCTCTCTTCTCTCCATCCAGAAAAAATAAGCTCTTTTTCATCAGAACCTCTGCTTCGAGCATCTTGTGGAATACGTTTCGCAATCGACTCCCTTCTTGACCCCTGGCAATCCCATACCTGCATCAGTAACCCGAAAGATAGCTTCGTTTGCATCTTTCTGACAATATCTGAGCTGCAGACGTTATTAAAATGTCGACACACAACTACATAGCAGATGATTGTTGGCATTGCTCCCAACACGTAAAGCGGCATAGCAATGAAGCGAAACACAATCTGTCATGTGTTTAATTTATAATATTTCATAAATTTGCATAACATGTATTCATTGTCAGATTGAAAACATACTCCTTGGAAAAACCAAGCAAAGAACGAGTTAGCACAGGAAGCAAGCGATGTGATGACGACAATGAAGTAGAAATATTTGGTAAGACGCGTTCTAAAATAAGGGAAAATAAGGTATGGTGAATGAAATTATTAGTTGGGACAAGGTTAAAGATGTTTTTTTTTCTAAAGAAAAGAAATTGAAGACGAATTTTTGAAAACTGAGGCGATAATTCGGACTTAGAAAGAGCTGAAGCTGAACGGTAGATCACAGCCTCTACTATCTCTTTCGTCCGGAGAGCTGAAATTTCGAGAATGGTGCTGATTGATCACTACCTCTGCACATGAATAAATCCGATAAAATACCTAATATTTATTCAATGTATTTAATAGGCAGTTTCATAATATCTGGATGAAGCTCTCATAAGGTTAATTTTCGTGCGTCTCCATGTGAGAGTACCGCGTAGCTACCGCCTCGCGCAGCATTAGCCTGTTTTTCTTTCGCAAAGACAACAATAACAAATATTGGAGTAACCGCCAGCTCAAGTATGTCAAGCTTTTGTGGGACATAGAACTCACACCCAACAGTGAAATAACGCTAAGAACATTAGCAATCCACAAACCCACCAGGAGACGGTGCCACCTGTGCGTCTGATCGGGATCCCCTTGATATTTGTGGGTCCCGCAACGAAGAACTCGCAATTTCGCAATAGATTTCGGGATTGCGTAAGCTAAAGCGCTCATCGCTACGATGGATCGTGAAAAACAGCTGGGTTCGTAATTGGGATTCCAGTTCATTCCCAGGTGAGTCATGACGCTCTGCCTTTGTCTACCAATTGAGACGACATGGCAGTGTTTGTCATCACTGACACTTCAACTTAGCATCGAAACTTCGAGTGGCACAGCCTTCGAGATCCAAGTAGAATTCACTTGCCTAACAATAGCTGATGTTCTACATATACTGAAGATTGACAGCAAAGCAATTTCCATTTCCGTGGCTATCTCCGATATGCAAGTCACTGCAAGCAGGCCTTGTGGCGAAAGTGGTAGAAATGGAAGTCCGAATTCAGCGCCGCTTTCTTCGTATATCTGAGAAAAATAGGAATGCCATGCAACGATTAGAAAATTCACGTACTAGCGGAATAGCGCACTCACAGCATTCAAGAAAAACCTTGACGCACTGTCTATGAGAAAGACAACCGATTGTGCAACTATGAAGCATCTGTACTGCGTCACAGCCTTATAGTTACCAACAACTCGAACTACGATATATGAGTGAACCCCAAGACCGCAGATTGTTGCCAGAATATTGATTGTGAATTGCAGTACTTCAGTAGGTGATGTGTAATTCCACATACTGTAGTCTAAGTGAGTGCTTGAAAAGGTTACAAGGAACCGTTTGAGGCGAACAACCGATGCTAAAATATTAACAGAGGCATAAATTGTGTAGCCATGTACTCAGGAGAGCCAGGAACCGTCTTGTGCATAGACATCAAGAATGTGGTAAGGACATGCGCGCTAGTGCAAGACACGGCTCGTGAACTGAGATTTGCGATCTGCGTCACTTCCAACAAAGTGACATTAGTTTTGAGAAGCAGTCGATAGCATCTTGTATGCTTGGAGTTTACGAAGGGGATATACAGGGTGAAGTGAAGTGGTCTGGTCCACATGAAGTGTGACGGGCTAAAGAAAATCAATTTTTGAGCGTTTTTACTGCTTTTTTGTGGTTTTTCACAGTGTTATTCGTTTCTGCCGTGTTTTTTAGCCCTATAGGAACCAGTCTTATCTTCTGTTTTTGGAAAAAGTTGGCATCGCTTGCGGATCACACTGCATTCGATAAATAAATAAATAAAATACAGAAGATCAACTTCCAACTATCGGATTGTTCACTCCCTTGCTAAGAGATGGTGTACTAAACATGTCTGTCAACAGATTTAAACTGTACCTTGACCATCGGCTGAAGGCACAGCAGTAGATGCTTCCCTGTTCGCGTATTATTCGAATACCAACACATCTTACATTGTAACCTCAGCAATCTTTCAGATGTGCTTACTGTGTACTGATTTGTATTACTTGTATTGTACGCGTGACATTAGTCCGCTTTGAAATAAATAAATAAATAAATAAATTAGTCGCCATGCACAAACGCGAGTCTTCAGTTTCCGAGATCTCGAATACGCTTAAACTACACCGGGAACAAGCATATTGGGTCAGAAGCCGTTTCTGAGAAACTGGAAGGGTTGAAAGTCGTCCGAGAGGGAGACCTGATCGAACTGCGAGGACCCCTGACTTTCGAAACGCCGTCAAAAGCAAACTGAGCCGAAATCCTGAAAGAAACATTAGACAGCTGGCCAAGAATCACAAAATAAGCCTTTCAACCATGCGAAAACTGATCAGAGATGATCTCGAATTGTATCCTACAAATTTCCCAAAGGACAACGTCTCACAGGCGAAATGAAGGCCTCCAGATTGAAAAAATGCAGAAAGGTGATGACCCTTGCGCGCGATGACAAGCTCGACCGAATTCTCTTCACGGACGAGAAGATATTCACTCCGGAATGCGCAGAATCAGCGGAAACTTCTCTCAAAGGTCTCCAAGAGCCGTCAAGGTTGAAAAAAGATTTTTCTGACAATCCGTGATGGTGTGGGGTGGAATATCGGAATATGGAATATTTGGGCAAGGCTAAGCTGGTTTTTGCTCAAAAAGGAGTTGAAATTTATGTCGAACTTTATTTGAAACAGATCCTGGAGTATGGGGTGATTCCTTTGACCGAATAGCATGCTATGGATCTCGAGTGGATCTTCCATCAAGATTGAGTACCTGCTCACGGCGAAAAGAAGGCACTGGAGAGCTGTGGGACCAATCTTCCGTGTTTCTGGACGAAGGATGTTTGGCCATCAATCTCACCCGATCTCAGCCCTCTGGATTCCGCTGTCTAATCTAGCTTGGAGGAAAAAGTCTTCTCTTTCTAATACATTTCATTAGATTTGCTGGAGACAGCCCACGTGGTTGCTTGAGACCGAATTTCGCAGGAAATAGTAGCGCGCATTCTCAAGAATATGCGGAAGAGATCGCGTGCTCCTGGAAGTTGCAATCTTTTTGCCTGCTACTGCACATACCTATGTGCACAAGAATCCTGATAGCAATCGCATAACTGCTGTTCAAGCCTTCAAATCATTGCAAGAGCGGGCAGGCGAATGTAGTGAGATTGATTCCGATCATCGAAAGATAAATTTGCCTGGGAATCTGAATAGTTGTTCTGTAGCTCAATACGAGAAAAGTGAACAAAACTGACCTCTATCAAGTGACGTTGTAAGTAGCTTAACTGGAATCTGATTCCACCTATTGTTAGAATTGCCTGCAACAGAATCAATTCACGGTAATTCATTTGTACGTTCCCGGAACTATGGAAAGTATATATTGCTGGCGTCTGACACAGAGGACGATTGGTTCAATCATTTCACCGTGGCTTCGCAATCATTTTTTTTGTGTGGAAAGAATACCAAAATTGGAAAGAAATCAGGAATTTAAGCCATAAGCAAGAAGAAATGGCGTCTGTTCTGTTTTTGAATGAACAGGTTTTTCCATAGAAGAAAACACTTTGGAATTTTACCAAAATTTTCAGCCAGTGAAGGCAAAGGACTGAGAAGGGAGCTGCGCTACTTCCAACAGTGTTCTTCAGAAATGAAGAATATCCCGTTTTAGGAAGACATTCGCACAACCAGCTCACAGAATCCCAAGCATATTTTGAAATTTTCTTGCATTTATTTTGAAATTTAGGGAAAATCCGTTTTTTGGAAGGATACCGCAAGAAGTTCCCCACTCCGACCAATCCCATGTAGCATCGATTCAAAAGTCTTTCTACCAACTTGAAATACCTCTTCTAAGCCGTCTTTAGATTGTTCCTTGGAAGATCTCTTTGATGCTAATCTCAACCTGTAAATTCTCTCTGAAGTGGATTCCTAGAAATCTCGACTTGTAAAGGAGTTGTCGAATGGTGCGTGCGACCTGCAGTCGTTTGCATTCGATATCAAACAGATCTAGCAGGACGCAACAACACTGCGCCTTTCCTCGGACGCTGAGTACATGATGAAACATTACTTCAGCAATGTAGGTAAACGTGCCCCATGTTTGTTTCTCACTGACATAATGATGATGATGAGTGCAGTATATGTTCCGGCTATTCTGGCGAGAACTATTACGACAGATTCTCCATCACCGGTATATTGAACCTATGCTTTCTTCTCACATTTCCTTCTTTCCGGATCGCCTCCGAAACTTCAAGGATGAATGGGAATTCTGATTAATCAAGTCATGCTGTTGTGACAAACTGAAAAATCCATTAGCACCAGGCTAGCCAATTAGCTCTAAGCTTTGTTCGATAAAGTGCCCGCGCAAAGAATTCCATTTTTCAAATTTGACAATCACTAACTCCCATCGACGAGGTGATAGCAGCTAGTTTATATTCTCTCTCCAGAAACAATGCAATTTCTTTTTCTACTGCATAGGGAGAAGAAAAACAGTGAACTCTTTCAACTCCCTATTCTGGAAAAATCAGCCAACTGTCCTGAACCACGATGAAAAATTAACATATTTTTACGCACACTGGAACCACTCTACAGTTAATGCAGTAGAAAAGAGTAGTGGCACTAAATTTCTGCATGGTTCATGACTATAGTTGTACGCTTTATGTAAATAGGAGCAATTGATAGTAATGTTCTTCGATAATACTGTTAAACTTAAAAATTTCGGAATAGAAGGATTTCCTTGTAAAGGAAGTCCATTATTTGACACAATTGTGTTCCTGTCCTGTGTTACTACGTGATGAAGTGTTGAGCATCCTAAAGAAGACCAATAGTGTTCACTACACTTGTGACAACGGTATATGACATCGATGAGATTACAAGAGCAAATGATAAAGCAACGGTCTTGTCCTATCAAGAAGAAATAGCTCCGTTGATATCAGAAATAGATATAATAGGATTATGGGCTAGATTTCGTCGTGATTTGCAGTCACCACTGAGTAACGTTCACTGTGTTCCTCCTTGGCGTGGCATTCGTCAATGGATCGTTCTTCATCAAGATTGTGCTTGTTGTCACGTTTCTCTTTAGAAAAAATCCCGAAACCGACCATTGCACGAGAAAACCTGCCAATGCAGGTGTCCACATCAGGAACATATTGGTAATCTGAATTTTTGACATAAAGTTGATGTAGTTGAGAAGAGTAAAATAAGCAACGAAAGATAGAATGGTATTTTTAATGGTAAGTCGAACTTGGACACTGCTCGGAGGTAAGATGTTATCGTAATTTGATCAAAAGTTCACTGAGTTTCCTGAGTAATTCAAGATTTTACCTGAAAATACGTGACAAGAAGAAGCACGATTTTCTCACTTACAGGTACACGAAAATGTTCGATCGCTATGTAGGACAATTTCACAAAAATATCCAACAACTGTAATATTATCTGAAACTGATCCATATCATGAACATTCGATGGAAGCTATTGGTTACCAAACGATGTTTTAGTAAGCTTTATCACATCGCCTCATTCAGGGAGGAGTTGACTGTTGTTTTAGAAGTTTACAAGCCCTAGCCACCTTCTGTCAACCACGCCACCACTTTCCGGTGTTTACTTCATTGAAAGTTTTTTTCAAATGAACTCTAGTAAACGATGAGCGAGGCGATTGGTCTAGAAATGATAAATGATACCGTGATCGGGGTTAATCAGTTGTGTTCTAGGATGCGCTATACATTGGAGTTCAACTCTTTTCTGCCTTGAAGAGTCCATACCTGCAGCAATAACCCGAACGATAGCTTAGTTTGCATCTTTTTCACAATGTCTGAACTGCATACGCTCCTAAAATGTCGACGCACAATTACGTAGCAAATAATTGTTGGCATCGCTCCCAACACATATAGCAGCGCAGCGATGTAGCGAAACACAACCTGCGTAACGTGAAATTTATTATGTTTCTCGAATTCGCGTAACATAAACACTGTGCTCATCGAGCAAGAAAAAACCTTACTTCCTGGGAAAACCAAGTCGAGATTGAATTGGCACAGGAAGCAAGCGATGTGATGACGGCTAGGACGTAGAATAAATTCGTGAAACGTGATCTAAATTGATGAAACCTTCCTGAAGAAATTCTTTGATTTCAACCGTATTTCAAGCTAAAATTCCTTCAAGGGAAAAAATGAAAAGACTGTAAGGACGGACACTTCGTCAGTTGAAAGTTGATGAGCAAATACTCTCAATCGCTCCACCTAAAAAAAAGTTCTGAGCGGAACTACCTGATCGAGAGATAAGGTAAGAGCATGCTCCAAATGAAAGTGTTTGGAAGATACCGCCGCAAGGCTGCGGCTGCGACGCTAGGAAAATTAAGCCCAAAATCCATTTCCTTTGCTCTCGGACGACATCCTCCCCAGTGTAAGTGGTACAGTTTCAACGTGTCAAAATTTAATTGGCGGATTGAGTGCACGACTCAACGCCATTGCAACAGGGAAAGTGCGTTAGGACCATCACGATTGGTGCGGCAAGAGAATGTACCAGAGTAGGGTCCGTTGCTCACAACTCGACTAACTGTTTTGACGCCTTGTTTAAATAGTTAGATAGTCGTCCAAGTAGAATGCACTTGCCTCACAATAACAGATGTTCTATAGATACTGAAGATTGATAGCAAAGCAACTTCCATTTGCGTGGCTATCTCCGACATGTAACTCAATGCAAGAAAGGCTTGTGCCGAAAGTGGCAAAAGCGGCAGGCCGAAGCTAACGCTTCCTTCTCCATATATCTAAGGAAAACGATTACAAACAACAGCGAAACCATTTAACCACTAAAGAAAGAAACACACTGACAAAATTCAGGTAAAACCTTGAGGCGCAATCCATGAGAAAGACAATCGATTGTGCTACTATGAAGCATCTGTACTGCGTAACATCCTTGTAGTTAGCAATAACTCTAATCACGATGTATGAGTGAATACCACAACCGCAGACTGTTGCAAGAATATTAATCACGAACTGCAATACTTCAGCAGATGATGTGTAGTCCCACATCTGTAATTTGGCCGCCTGTTCGGGAGAAAAGTTCTTAAAAATCTCTTGAAGACGGATGGCAGATTCGGAAACATCAACAAAAACGCGGTAATTTCACCACATGACGTTGTAGCTTATCCGGACTGGAACGAAAATAGGCTATTTTGCTTTCAATCTAGTTCCACATAGTAATACACTTGCCAGCATTAATACCAAATCCACGGTAATTTATATGCGCGTACCCGGAAGTTACACGGAAAGTATATGTATACTGCTGCCGCACACAGAGAATGATTAGGTTGATAGATCTTTCATTGAACTGGAGCTTTTTTTAATAATTAAGAGCGATTGTAAAGATCATGTAGTTGTTTATAAGGAGAAGCTATGAGAAAGAAGACGTTCGCTATGATGTGTTCTCTTCTCATCAGTGCGCAGGTTCATCTATACTCTAGCTATGCGATATTTTTGAACCATGACCTTTGAGAACTGAGGTGCCACACAGGCTCCAACTATGGTCATGACAGCATGAAAGTCGCGAAAACACAAATTTCTTATTAGGCCTTAAGGAACCCCATATTATTTTGGTAATCAATTTACGCAGGCACCAACACGTTTACGCAGGGTAATCTCAATTATGCATCCAGACCCTAGCACATGGATCCCAACGAGAAAATAATGGGAGGCACAGTCGGCTCGGGGCGGTATCAAAGCAGGAAATGTTGATGGTGCGGGTCCCAATTCGCCCATAATCCTATACTATACCAAACACTGTTTGTGGTAGGAATCCGATTATCCTCACATCTCAGTATTGTGAACAGTTTTGCCCATAGTTTAAAGAAACACGTCACTTTTAACTTTTCCGAAAAAACGTACCTTTTGGAGGATCTGAAAAGGAGTGTCATTTTCAGCGGTTCTCGTTAACACTGGTTTGGAAGTTTTTTTTTTTGTTTTTTGTTTGTTTGAAGTAACAGTGTTTTTGAACCAACGTTTATCACATGGAGTTGTGACTGAAAGCACTTTCTAGCTCTGCAGCTGTGGAAAAATGGAGGAGCTCGCTCTCTGAAAAGATCTCTCTGAAGCTGATCTTCACCAGCCGGACAACTCTACTGCCAAGTCCCTGAACCCCGACTCGTGAAGGAGGCAAAATTGAATGGAGGCTCTTCAAGGTCCGGCCTTCTCCACCCGAAATAAAGAAGATGCGACACTAAGCCACAACATCCCGCACCCGGAGACATTCAGTACACAAACAATCATAAACTTAGAAAGGTTAGCGAACGGATGCCTTGTCCAACTTTCTTTAAACGGTGGCATTATGATCCCAGACTAATTGTTGCAACAATCCCGTATCGAAGCTTTTTTTTCGTGAAGAACTCTACTCCAGTACTTTCCTTCACGTTTAGGACAATGTCCTTCGACTTCCAGAATCTGACGAAAGCGATATCGTCAAAAAGTACATCTCAGCTGACGGTGACAGATCTGTTATAGCAACCTGACCAAGATAGAAAGTCAGAGCAAATGTTGCATTAGCCTTGTTAACAAACGGCTCAACCGATCCAAATTTGTTCAGTATGAGTCTCGAGAAAAGAAGCACAAAAACAACCGACGTGACATCATCGGTTAAAAATCTTCATGAAGATGAATGATAGTGGTCAAATTAATTTTTTATTCTCACCGTCCCACAACATACAAGACAACACTGATTGAATTCATGGAAAAAATTCATGGTGTTCATATGTCGCACAATGACAAATTATCAAAGAGAAATCAAATATATCAGTAGGAACCTTATTAACAGCCACAAATTTGGCTGAAATGTAATATAGTGCAGATACAACTACCAAGAAGTCATTTTTGTCACGCTCTTCCTTGATGTCTGTGTTTTGCTGCTTGATACCTGTTTATTTGTCGGCGATAGCTGTTTGATAGGCTGTTGTTTGTACGTGCTGTAGTCTTCTGGAGAAATCCGGAAATTGACCACTTTATAAGCAAGCCATTCAGAGCCGGTGACCACACTACAATCATATTAGTGACCTAAAAATAACAAATTCACTAATAAAAGCTTAAACCCGTATTGAAACCGACGTTGATCTGAAATGCATAAGTCTGTGGGCCGAACCGTTCTCAGCTTGGCTGATTTCTGCCGCGAATTGGAAAAATATGTGAGCTAAAGCGGAAAGTAAAACGTATCCCTATGATCGCACCTCAATCCCTATAGGAATTACTTCGCTTATCCCAATTCTTAAACTTGTACGTCTCCAAAACCTTACCACAGTTGGTGTCTAGGAGTAGCAGGGTTTCTTCATCCGCGTGAGAGCCGCTTCCGTACACTTCGCATAACGTGAAATAAGACAGAGATGTGAAACCACACAATAACTGTAGCATCAACTGGAAAGAACAAATTCAATTAACCCAACAAAATAAAGGATTAATTAGCTGAGAGTGTGCCTCAGTTGCTGTTTTGGGGACTCTTTAATAACTCTGCTTGAGAAGACGCTGATAACACGTACATCACTCCATTTGAAAATGTCAGAGACCCGTAAATAAGAATTTAATTTGTGGAATTTTCGTTACGTGGGCGTTTTACAGGGAGAGTATGTTTCTCACATATCAAACAAGGCTGAAGTGAAGTACTGCGAAGAGAACGCGTCATAAATTCCACCATAATAGAGGGCTAGAAATTGGATTTTAGACAATTTCTCAGTTCCGGGGATTGTCTCAATCTTCACTTTTCTCTTCGTCTAGCGGAACCTATGAAATATATGAAATGTTGGTGGATGACAATACAACAAATAATAGTTGGTAAAGCTCCCAACAATTGAAGCAACACGGAGATGTAACGAAGCGCGGCCTGTGTTGTATACGTGCTCTCCTTTTGAGAGAGGTAATAGTATGGAGGCGATGGAAAAGCTTACGCTTTGGAAAATTGAAGAGATGATGTAGTTGGCGTATGAAGCTGAAGATGTGAAGACGACAATGACGTAGAATAAGTACGTACGCTGTGATCTGAATATGAAAAAAAATGGTTTAGTTCTTCGGAGTAAACCTAGGCAATCACTTTCTACAACCCTTTCTTAATGTGAAATTTTTCGTACACCAGGCAGGAATTGAGTGTATCATGTTGTCGCGAAAGTTTCCCCGAAAGTCTCAGAGTTTTTCCTCAGATAAGACTTTCTTCTTCAACACAACTAGCAGCAAAACAATGTGTAGGCCTTTCCTACCAACAGAAACCTCGGCCGTAGCAATACATAGTCTGTTGGAGACTGCGCCAAGTGAATAGTTTCTCTGTAATTCCATCGAACGTTGAGCAAGTAGTACTCGTTCTGATGGTGGAGTCCTAGTCGCCGTGCGAGCCGGGCTCATTTCCTCATATGATTCATAATCCCCTACTGGTCACTTGTAATCTGACTGGGTAGCCAAACGGAAAACGTTCGGAAATCTGAGAGGAGTGTGTCACGGGAAGAGAAAACGAGAATGAGTTCCATCCTTGACGATCAACTTGTCCTATGTCCCATTCAAATTTAACATGGGCATGTGTAGTGGAATCGCGCGCGCAAGGAACGAATCAACCACAGAGAAAAGGAGGAGGATTTGAGCAAACCAGATCGAAAAAATATGCTTCACCCTATTTTCCCTCACCAAGATACACATCTGTTTCAGATACGAAAGTATCGAAGCGCATCCTCGAAACCGAAGCTTAGCGGCCACTCAGATTCATGAGGTGCACATCGTATTTCCTTGTCCTCTGAGACGTTGCAGGTACAAAACAGCTGCTCTCCCTTGATAGGACCAGCTCACAAATGTCGTGTTACGTATTCAATCAGCTCCGGGGGATCGCCATCCTCTTTAACACGAGATCCTGGCTTATCCCAAGCCAGAACTGCCATTACCAAACTTGCAGAATCCAATTCCCACAGTGTACTAAGAGCAGTAGGCAGGTCTATCGTACGACGTTTGTTTTTTTTTTTTTTTGCGGTGCTGTTCCTCCTTGGCAGGACAAAGACTATACTGCTAATTGACCAGTTTTCTACAGAAAATTCAAGAACAATCCCGAAAAAATTTTGCACTATTCAAAATTTAGTGGTGAGACAACCTAGTATTGATTAAATTCAGTCATCTGTTCTCATTAAACGAATCACAACAATTTAAGGAAAAGATTGTATGATTCCGAAAAGAAAGTCAGAACCTGAACAACGCTCAAAACATTGGCTTTGATTTTGCTCTTGTAGGGCTATTCCATTTAGATGCGTGGGCTCGACGCGCATACCTCTACATATATGATGAAGGATGTGCCTAATAGCAGCCCTGATTCAGGTGAGACAAACACTTTTGCGGCTTTGACGGCCACGCGGCATTTTCATCTAACACATGCTTGCCGTGTTGACCGAACTCCATGTTAAGTCCTTAGCAGTCCTTCGCATGCGCCTGATGTGCTCATAACTCACTCCTATAAAATAGATTGCTCTTATCATGAATTCGTTACAAAAATCGCACAAGACTTGCTTCAAAATAACAGATGTTCTATAGATATTGAAAATAGATAGCAAAACGACTTCCATCTGCAGCACAATCCACCAAGTCCAAGTCAGCACAACTTCGTGATGAAAGCGGCAGGAACGGCAACCCAACTATCAAGAAACCCTCGCTGTACACCTGGAGCCGTATGCATAAATCTATCCCCGACCATCCCCGCCCGGGAAGTATCCCCGGCCGGAGACGGTCGGGAAAAACTCGTATGCACATCTCCAGGGATGCCCTCTTGAAGAAACTCGCCCACTAATTAGCGTTGGAGCGATAATTTCACGCATTCGTCTAGTCTCATCTCATCCCCGTCCCCTGTGGGGATGCTCGGGGAGAGGTATGTATGCATACGGCTCCTGGGGATTAGCTACCAACTGTGATGGACAACGGCATTCACTGGGATAATTGAACGAAAGCACACTCACATAATCCAAGAGAAGTTCTGTAACGGAGCCGATGACAAACACTGTGGACTGTACCACCACGATGCCTTTATAATGTGTCACTTTGTCATAATTTGTCAAAATTCGAATGACAATATATAAGTGAACGCCACAGCCACAGACCGTAGCAAGAAAATTCATGACGAATTGTGATAACTCAACAGGAGACTTGTAGTTAGCCATGTGAAGAGGAACAACCTGTAATTTTATGAACATTTCTGAAGCACGAAAAAAATGATAAAGACGTCATGACACGTATTCTTCAATTTTCAGAGCGTTTCAAAGAAATCAAATATGTTACCAAAACCATGCAGAATGTCTAACGTCCGGTGTTAGAGTGGTGTTCTACAATTTCCAATCTTCTGGAGCAGAATCTGTTTTCAAATTCGAAGAAAAAATTCACATTTCCGTAGAGTCTCTCGATAAGGAGGCAGGGCTACGACTACTTGAGGACATCCTCTCCCCAGAAACAGGTGGTTGCTTGCGCAAAACTGGGATAAACGCAAGAATTGTTCAAAATTTCTATAGTCCACAAAAGGGCGAGGGACGTTATGAACAAATATCGGCGATTTCCATAAGGTAGTCGCATAGGATGAAAGGGGGAAGTTTGTCCAGAGGCAGCGCCCACGGGAACTTTCGCCTCTGAAATTTTCGCACTTTCACGCTTTAGTATGGTCTGATCAGTTCACGTTCAACAAAAACAGTGGAAATGCCATGGATCCACCTCAGTAACAAGTATTTCTGCGTGACTTCTACTGTTTTCGTTAACTCCTAACTCTTTCACGCACAATCTATGTTCGGATGTTATATGCTTGATGTTATAGTTAGATTTTGTCAGAATTCAAACTTCCAGTCCCTCTATTAGCGAAGTCTACGAGGTTTTGTTTTTCCAATGCTGACTTTACCAATTGCCACACATTTCCCAATCGTTATTTCTTAATGAAATATTTGAGAAAGCTCCCATTCAGTCATTATTAACATTTCCATACAGCACATGAGAAAATGCAGTTCAGCTTGGCTGGAAATACCTTTCCAAAATATTCCAGAGATTCTTTTTAGCCAAATAGTTGCAGGAACGAGGGGTGTAACCTGATGAATATTGGAGTATATTTCATGAGATATTCTACAAGATATGCGAACACCTAGGGCACAGTTGCTACTGGTGTAGAATATTGTATATAAGTATCCTGCAGACGGTGTTCCGACTCTTTAATAGAAACCAACACCAGATTGAACGATCGTACAACCAATCGTGATGGCAGTAGCTGGGATTCTCCCCTCATTGTGAAGGATAGCTCTTACGACTGGGTCCTTTTCAAGGGATACAATTTCTCGTCCTTACCAGTTCCTAGCACGCATAAATGCTCCTTTGATAAACCATTGATGACTATAGTGAAGACAAATCTAAGAGTAAGATCGGATTAACCATCATTCCAAGTAGCTCTCTTAATCATATATCTGTGTATTATATTATTAGTGTAGTGGCAACCATTCATCCTCTATCTTTTTTGAATTTCACTTCTTATCTGCATTTTCATATTTGTGTCTTTTAATGCCATTCCAACCTTTCAGTTCATGTCATGTTTACATATCTACCGTTGTCTTCATGTTTACCGTTTTGTGTAGTTCGTAGTTCTCATTTCTTTGAACTTGTTTCGATTTCAAATCTCGGAAAAAAGTTTCTGATTGTTCGTAACCACCCTGATACACTTTGGGAGCAGAATCTTTCACCTGTTCCATATTTGGGACAGCGCCTCTACAGAACTGACCCTCCACTATTTCATCTATGCTTGTCAGTTCTCAAGTATTTTCATTCAAAGAAACTTGACCATATTTTCTGAAGTAACCTGGTACGTTCTGGACGAAAAACACGCTAAGATTACGAGTTCTGTTAATCGTAAAACTTGTCTTGAGTCATATACAGTGGCTCCTTACGTTGTTGCTTCTTCTTCGACAGTGGCCACTTACGTTGTTGCTATGTATTGTATGTAATGTGCTCTTGTATTATATTGAGATCTGACGAAAGCGCTAGTCACCGAAAGATCATCAAGTAAACCATATAAGAAGATCTCGTTCCGTACTGACCAAATACGGAATCGTTATCGAATGAGGCTTTGAGACAGCACCATCATACAATGTAAAACTTGTGTTCAAGAAATTGAACTCAGTCAGGACGTCCTTCCTGAACATTCTCTTTGAACTATTTGGGTGCACACCTTATCTTTCACTAGTTCGGGAACTCTTTTGTTAACCCTTGGTATAGCTATGGATTGGAAAGATGTTGTTAGTACCTATTGGTTACACCATGTGATTATGAATAGGAGATTTCTGGGCTCGGTGTAAATTTTTGACGCATGCTATATTAGCTTTCCATGAATTTCGATTTTTCTCTCAGTACCAGAAGAGAGAGACCAATAGGGGTCCAATTTTTTGCCAAACGCGGCTATCATGGTCTGCCCATCGCGGTTAGAGCCAGTATATAAAGACTTTGGAAGTCAGCCAGCATTGTGTAGGTGCAGCACTAATTGAAGAACAATTTTTGAGAAGTAGTACATTGGAGAGTACTGAAGAATTCGCATGTCTGCTGGCGCTATGAAATGCTCTTTTATGCGAATGAGCAATCCGTTCCAAAAACGATGGCGCCGAAGACAAGAAAGAGGAGAATTGATTGTAGCGAACATTTATCTATCTTCAATCTCCTGATTAAAACCCTGATAACAGTTGCATATTTGGAACGAGACATACTCTAGTATAAATACAGTTAGCAGAAAGTAGTTCGAGTTACACTTTTTCTTGATGCCTGTGTTGTTATGCTCGATGCCTGTTTGATTGACGAGGAAGGCTGGTTGAGCTGTAGGTTGTTCACACGAGTTGTGGTCCTTTGAAGGAAGCCGGAAATTGACCACTTTATGAGCAAACCCATCAGAGCCGGCGTCCACACCCAGACTATATTGGTGACCTAAATTCATCAAAATCAATGATCGAATACTAAGTCTTTAGAATTGCAAGGAATACTGGATCTTTCGGCGTATAAGTGTATGATCTTCCCTTGAGAACAGGAATATTCAGCTCGCTTTTTTTCTATTTGTATTGGTAATAGTTCTGATCAAAAATACATGGGCCAATCGATTGGAATGGAAAATGATGTGATATCTTTCACTAAGCAAAAGGAAATGTTATATGAACAGACACGGACGGCAAAATGACTTTTTCTTCTTTATGATCTTACCCTAGCACTCCAGGGTTCAATTCGCACATTGGGTTTAGGAAACTTTTAATTCTCACCACATAATAGGTGTCTAGAAGTAGCAAAGTTACTCCATCCGCGTAGAAAGTAATTCCGTAGACTTCGTTTAACGTAAAATAGGATAGAGATATGAAACTGCATAGTAACATTAGCATCAACTAGAAAAAAAACATAACACACAATGGTTTAATCACACCTAACACAGGGGAAAGCTTCAGTTACAAGACAGTCTTCCACCACGTTTACGGTTTTAAGACATACAAATAGCTTGAGTCTTTGGAAAATGTTGTTCACATGCACATCACTTCCTTCAGAAGGTAACCGTTCACAAAGACATAATTTGCTTGATTTTTGCTGCAAAGGCATGAGCTTCTCGACGGGCAAAATTTCTTATTATTAAATTGATTCTGTATGTCGAACACAGCGATGTCTGCGACCATTAGGGACTAGCTATATGAAGAAAAGCTGAGCCCCTGGAACCCTCAGGCCACTGAAATTATATTTTTTTTTTGTGTTTCCATAACAGGCATTCTCACATGATGCAGGGTGGCCCATAATTATGATGACACAAACAAGCGATCATATTAAACGCATTCCAAGCTCGCTTGAAACGGCGACGTGGTAATTTTGTTCGTAAACGAACAAAGAACACAAATCTGTATCGAGTTCCAAGATATTTAAAATCTCCTGCTGCATCTATGATGATTTGTTTGATGATTTTGATGACTTTGGCACGCCAGCAGTATCGTGGAACTCGCTCCTAGCCGAATGAAGTGCTTTCCAGCAAACGTTAGGAGAAAACAACAAGTTCGCATCCCTATCAGATTTTCCTGGAGCAACTGCCCGGACAACCATTTAATCTGAAGGATACAGTCGGTTGAGATTTGGGGTCTTGTGAGGCAATTGCCAAAATCACCGAAATTTTCAAGCGTTCTCACGTTTCTTGCAAACTGCATGAGACCTTCAACTTCTGATTTGATTAGTATTTGATCTCCACTCCTTACTCTTTCAGAGCATTGTGAGAACCGACTTCTCGGACGTTCTTAGCCTTTTGAAAATGGAGTGTGCCAAAACACGATTGTTTCGAAAATTGGCGTTGGCTTTGCGATGGCTGTGAGCGAGAACAATTCAGAAATTTCCTGTGTCACACACAAATGTTGAAAGTGCCAAGTTAGTGGTAACAAATGAGCGAGAGTGTACTCCAGGAAGAAACAGTAACCCAAAATAAATTGAAGAAGCGGAAGCCAACATGGTATCACCATAACTATGGGCCACCCTGTAAATCATTTGTAATTGTCTTCAGACCAGGAAAGTCAAAAAGTTCTCTGAAAAGTAGATGATCCGTACTTGGAGTAACAATCCAAGCGAGAGCTTTGCCTGCATCCTTTTGACAACGTCTGAGCTGCAGATGTTCTTGAAATGACGGCGGATGACAACATAACAGATAGTAGTTGGTAGAGCTCCGGACAGGCAGAGCAATACAGAGACGTATTGAAGTGCAACCTGTGTCGTGTAATGTGCATTTCTGTCAGAAACCGGTAAGTGCGTCGATGCGATAAACAAGCTTACGATTTGGAAAATTGAAGAAATGAGGTAGCTGGCGAAGGCAGCTACTCCTACTAGGACGACAATGGCGTAAAATAAATTTGTATGTTGTGGTCTGAAAATGATAAGGAGAGCTTTTTATTGACGATCTAAACAATCGTTTTCTGAAGATCTCTGTTCTCACTTATGAAATTTTCTGTACACAGGCAAGAATCGTAAGCATTAATTGAACAAAGTCAAGCCTTCTTTGATATAATGAACCACCCCTTTTTGCGTTTCACCAAAGAGAACAATGTCAACCTTCACTAGGTTCAATTAATAATCACAAGATACAATTACTCATACTCAAGCAGTATACAAACTCCTACTGCCTTACCATGAAGCGACGTCGAGGACAAAGAATTGGTTCTGTTTGGGCTATACCATACTGACAGAAACCTTACACACAGACGTGCTTCTTGCCTGGTTGCTTCATCTACCCAGTATGAATGGTTAGCGAAGAGACTGATCAGAAAATGCCGAGTGGAGAGAACGAATTGATTTTAAAAACGAAATAATTATGGAAGTTTATCATTTTCAAAACGAAAACCGATGTTGTATTTCATGATCAGAACTGTTGTTTCGGTTTGTTTTCCCTTTCATAGAGCAATTTTTACTAGAAGCGCGCGCTTAACAAGTCTACATGATGAATGATAGGCCCAGCCACAGTCTTGACGCAGGTAATACGCGGCGCAAACACGGTATTTTTGTACAGAATACAGATGCTGCATTGATCGGGCTAACTGAAAACTACCCACAAGGGAAGGATACATGGTGGCCGTGAACATTCGTGATCGGATGTGCACATCCATATGCAGTTTTTGACGCTGATCTCGAATCCATAGCCCAAATTTCCAGCGGCTTCGGTGTAGCGAGGTTCACCTATTTCTTTTCGTTCAGATGTGATACACCGTACTCTTGTATGGGCTGCAGGCTAAGCCTGGTAGCTGCATTATCGCCCTAAAAATATTAAGGGCTTCTAGAGGAAACAAGGGCCTTGCTAGTGTGCTGCAGATGCAGCCGCCTTACTTTAATTTAGGCTCGTGTATGAGAACAGTACTCAGAGTCAATGACTGACTCACTCATGGTCCTCGCATGCGAGCTCAAAATGGGGTTAAGGCAGCTGTATCTGCAACTACTACCAAGAACCATGTTTCTTTCAAAACTATTCAACAGTTTGAAGACACTGAATCAGCTACCAAGCATAGCCTGGGACCCATACAAGAGTACGTTATATTACATGTGCGCGGAAAGAAATGGGTGTAACTCACTACACAGAAGCCCACGAAATTTGGGCTACGGATTCGAGATCAACGTCAAAAACTGCATATGGTAGTACACGTCCCATCAGGAATGATAACGGCCACCAACTATCCTTCCCTTGTCAGCAGACGATTGTATGAGTCTGATGCGCAGCCAGAGTACGCAGCTAATATGGAATGTCCTTCCCACATACTCATAACAAGAACCACCAGATTGACTTGCCTTACAACAGCAGAAGTTCTATAAATATTGAAAATGGATAACAAAACAACTTCTATCTGCATCACAACCGACGAAGTCCACAACAGCACGGTGTGCGCTAGTGAGGAAAGTGGCAGGAATGGCAAGGCAAACATCAAGACACCTCCGCTGTACACCTGGATATAAGCTATCTGTTGTGACGGTCGAGCGCTTTCATCGGAAGAGTTAGATGAGTGCACACCCACATAATTCAACAGAAGTCCTATGACGGAGTCGATGAAAAATACCGTGGATTGTGCCACCACAAAGCTTCTATATTGTGTCATCTTGTCATAGTGTGCCATAATTCGAATGACAATATATAAGTGAACTCCACAGCCGCAGACAGTTGCAATGAGATTCATAATGAATTGTAATAATTCAACAGAAGATTTGTACTCCACCATGTAAATATAAGCAGGTCACAGCTTCGTGAATACTTCTACAAGGGCGCTGCAGGTGAAAGTGCAATCGAAGACATAAAAGAAAAAGGCACGAAAAAATGAGGAAGGAATCATGAGAAGTACGCACATTCGTAACTTCAGAGCGTTTTCAACAATGAATTCATATAGATTACCTGAACCATACAAGATGTCCAATCTGATGTTGAAGTGGGATTGAACAGTCTTTACTTCCTTCTTTACAGGAGAAGGTTATCATCAAGCTTAGGAAAAGTACAACACATTTAATTAGAGCAGAGGCTAGAAAATGGAATTGGTAGAAAAAGCCTTTCATTTGAATATAATCCAGAAATTATTGGGACAAGGCTTTAGAAAGTAATGTAATCGGTTTACAGCTCAAATTCTGATCCGACAATGTGAAATTACTTAATTCATTACATTCTAGTGATAGTTCCAGGGCAGGAATAAATTATTCATCATGAATTGAAAACAGCTCTCAGTGCAGGTGGAAGAATTACAGCAGTCTTCTGTGCAATCACATGGCAAAATTTAGAGAAAAGAGAACATTAGTGAACTCATTGGAGGATAACGTGGTGTGAATTTGAGGTGTAGTTGAACAGGATCACCTACAGCTATAATATCTTATCCCGTTGGATCGTTGAAAGGCAGTTCCCATATTGAGAGCGAAAGCTGTTAAGCGCCGGTGAATGTGTTTAGTTCGCGATTGGCCATTGGTAAATTCATTAGATTTACAGTTCCACTTATAGTGTGTCGTATGAAAGTATAGTATAGACGGCGTCCAGACTATTGAATGATGTAATACATATGTAATAGTTTATGTGATTAAGTTGTCATGAATTCGAGTTAATCCAATCCCAGTATAAGACTGCCCTTTTCTATGGTTAAATCCAGAGAGATTTATTGAATAGAGTTTATGCGTACCAGGAACTTACACATTTCAGGCAATTTCATGCACACGCTTTTGTGCAGCCCGTCAATCTTGACTCAAGCAGATAGGGACGAAATTTGGCTTAACAGCATCGCACATCAGAGAGTGCCTGTGAGTAATTTCCACCATTCTGAGCGAGAGATTAGCAAGTTCTAGCAAGGAAATGCAGAAATATATAGCTCGATGTCGGGCGAGTGTTGCCATGTTGGATCCTCACCTAACGAAGCTAACGGACAGCCTGTGACCATTGCCAGCTGTATTTCTAGAGCTCCAGAGCGATTTCGTCATCCAATTCAGAGTGTGTCGCATAAGCAATGAGTGGCAGGAAGAATTGACTCATGTATATCTTGGATGTATTGCGCTCTTTCGATGCAGATGTGCTGAGGATCCCCATTTCGAGAGCAGAAGTGGCGGTCTCCACGTCCAGCAGTGCATCACTATTTCATGATTGCGGTTGTGCGACTAATAAAGCCCTTAGAACATAGAGCTGTGTCATGGCTGCGAGCTGTGAGGAAAGAGAACAACAAAGTCCTGAAAAACCAGAGTTGTTTCCTCGTAAACGCGTCTGAGCTGCGTTAGCCCTATCCTCCATACTATTGACGCACCCACGTCAAACGCATGCACCCAATAAAAATGCTCTTACATCATAGCGCTGCACTAAAATATCACCATGATAACCAATGGCGTGATGAAGTTTAATGTGATGTTTTCTCGCAAAATAACTTCGATGAGAGCAGTGTGTTCACAAGCAAAGTTATAGTGTTCGAATCCTGCTTCACCGTTGTCATCATAGCAATCGTTTACATTGCCCCGTTTCAACTCAGAAAGGTGTTATTTTTGAATCTTTGGGTAGTCGGATGGCTGACTATGAAGCTCCTCTTCGGTGGTTCTTCTCTCTAGATAAATTCCGAGTGCTGCCAACATTCGTGCTAGATGAGCATCGATTGTATAGAAAGAACCCTCCCAATAAGTCACCAATACACGAATGCTTCTCCATACCATATTATACGCGACATCTATAACAGAGATGAGTGGGATTCCGGTTTTCGGAAATCGAAAATTCCTTAATTCTGACGTCATGCGAGCATACAGCTCCCGGATTCCTGAGGAATTTTTGGTAGCATAGTTATGCAAAGTCAAGGGTACTGTTCTTACTTTCCCAAAATTTCTTGTATGTCCAGTCCCTCTCAACTTCCGACTTCCGACTTCCGGTCTTACGCAGTACTTCCGCCCATCCCTGATCTAAAAGCGGACGACAGTGTGTTGCTTAGCTATTGTGCGCCTAATGTGCGTGAGTTGATTGGTGACAATCTCACACCTCATATCTTACCCAGTGGCATGAACGGCATCGTTTCGCCGCGAAACATCCGAGTAGGATGGCCACGGAGAGTTATCAAGATCACCGCGAACACCGCGGGGAGTGAAATTGGAAAAAAGGCTTGAATGCACATGAAACTACGGCAACGATGAAACACGATTGAAACAAAGTAGCGGAAGATGAAGGAGCGTTTCAAAGATGGATGACCAACGGTAGACATTTCGCGTTCGTTTCTCTGGCCCATGGCAAAAGGACCTCCCAATTAACTCTACGTAGACCCTCACGGACATAGCTCAAGAATTACGATGATTTCCTGTCATGTCATTTGTATTATGTTGTGTGTGTATTGTATCATATTTGCCATTATGTACATGTACATACTCAATACGATATAGCATTTATTGTATTCCTTTTTGTTGCCAAGTTCGTAAATAGCTGATTTTTATTCGGTGATGCGTTCACTGGAGCTGCATTCCTTTGGAAGAATCCCGAGATCGACCATTTTATAAGAAAGCCCGTGAGGGCTGGTGTCCACACCAGAAACAAGTTGGTGATCTGAAAGTTGTGCTTTGATAATACTTTTAAAGGAGATTCTGCAGTAGCCGATTCTTTCATGAACTACTTGTGAACGAGTTAAACTAATTATGATGATCTTATTTATTTATTCATTTAATTATTTATTTATTTATTTATTTCAAAGCGGACTAATGTCACGCGTACAATACAAGTAATACAAATCAGTACACAGTAAGCACATTTGAAAGATTGCTGAGGTTACAATGTAAGATGTGTTGGTATTCGAATAGTACGTGAACAGGGAAGCATCTACTGCTGTGCCTTCAGCCGATGGTCAAGGTACAGTTTATATTTGTTGACAGACATCTTTAATATTTATCTTATTAGTAACATAATAATATAATGATAATAATAATATCTTATTTGTAACTTTCTATTGGAAATGTGTTCTCGCTTGCATAGTTGCTTCGTCGAAGTAAGCCTTCAAAGAGATAAAAGTTCAAACTAAATAACGTATATAAATATAATCTCCCCTTGAATTTACAGAACAATGGAAAGCTACGGAAGGTCCAAGGTCTCTGGCATACCTCACAGCGGCGCTGTCGTTGCTGCCTTTCAACCTCAATCAGTTGTGAACAACTGCTCCTATACCAGTATGCTATTCAATGCGAATGTGATAAGGTATGAAAAACGTGTGTTGTCATCATCTGGTCCACTTTTTTCTTAAGCATGCCGTGGGCCTAAGAAGGCTAAAGGCTCATGTGCTCTTTCAAGAATCGCAAGTTTGGAACTCAATCCCTGTCGCAGCCCAGTGATAGTTCCAATCATTTGATGTGTTTGAAAAAGAAGACTTCGTTTTATTGACAGTGTTTCAACGGGGAAACGGGGCGCATCACTAATTTGCAGCTTCGGGTTCTTTTTCGCAAAAGGATACTTTGAAAGAATAAATAAAAAAGAAGAGCTCGGTCAATTCAAGATCTCACCAGAAAATACGTGTCAAGATATAACATGACTATTCCGTCTGCGAAGAAAGAAGTTTGGAAAGCCTGTTCAAAGACAAAAAAGGACAAGAACATGGTATCATATATTAGCTGCAGGATCACCTAAAACAAATCGATAATCAAAACACTTAAAATGGTAAATATACATTTTTAACACATTTGCGACTATGTAGGTTTCGCGTTTTTGAACCAACGTGAATTTTTGCCCTGTTCTCACACGCTGGGTGGTACCAGGGCATATTTGATATGCTGATGAAGAATATGAATACAAAGACTTCTTGGTGCATTGGAGAGAAAACCACTGCGGAGTTTGGCTCCGCTCCAAGCCAACCAAGCCATCTGTCTCTTTCGTGTCGGTAAATTGACATCGAAGAAGTATTGGAGATTGAAGCACTGAGCTGGTGCATCAGGCGCACCCCGGAATTCATACACTAAGTTAATCATACCTGCATCAATAATCCTAACGATAACTTCGACTGCATCCGTTTAACTGAGTCCGAGCTATGGATATCTCTGAAGTGTCGCCTGATGACAACATAACAGATAATGGTTGGTGCAGCTCCCAGTGTAGAAAGCAGTGAAGAGACGTAACGCATTGCGGTCTGTATCGCACCACTTAGGTTTTTATGATTATTTATTTACATATGTTTCAATGGGCTCACGCTTTGAAAAACCCAAGACATGAGTGAGCAAGCGTAAGCAATCATAGATGTGGAAACGACAATGACATAGAACATTTTTGTAAGTCGTGGCCTGAATCAAGAAGGGGCTACTCCTGGTTTTGGTTAGCCTTTTTTTAAAACTAATGGAATGAAAAGGGGAAACCTTTCTTGCTAATTGAAAACTGGTCACAAAGCCAGTTACCCGTTTCATTTTCCTATTTCTCGGATCCAGATTCTATTTACTTGCCTCACAAAGAGAGATACACGATATATGTTGAAAATGGCTAGCACGGCAGCTTCAATCTGTATGAGGATCTCGAGAATACAACGCAACACTAGGACAGTTTCCGGTGAAAGTGATAGGAAAGGCAGCCCGTAGATGACGTCGTCACCGCCGTACACCTAAAACATGGGATTGATTCTTCGCAATCTTTCGATTTAAAAAATTCGCAAGAGGAGTAAACGAATCGCTCACAACGTTCAGTAGTAAACCTGTCACTGAGTCTATAAAGAAGACAGTTGACTGTACCACGATAAAGCCCCTGTACTGCGACATTTTATCATAATTAGCAACGATCCGAATAACAATATATAAGTGAATACCGCAGCCAGAAGTTGTCGCAAGAATATTCATCAAAAATTGTAGAAGTTCTTCAGCAGCATTATAACCCCACATATGGCAGTGCGAATATCACAACTTATGGGTTTTCTGCAAGAAAAAAAACACTTTTTCCTCGGAAAAAAAAGAAGAAGGGAAGAAGGAAGGAACGCGGTGTGAAATTCTCAATGAAGAGAACGCGCAGGCGTCGCGAGGCACTGGACGCGTGCGACTGAGCTGCGGCTGCGATGCGACTGGCCCCTCTTCTTCATCATATATACGTACGCATCCACTATAAATTGCCCTAATGAAGGCGTATTTATTAAAACAGAATATTCACTTTCAAGGTGATAATGTATAGTGCCATGTCTAGACTTCGAGGTGAACTTAATTAACATGCATCCAAGCTAATTTCACTTATCGCACATTCTTATAAAGCATAAAATCCGGAGCACTTCTGTTTTATATTCGTTGTCACACACGAACAGTGATTGAGTCTGCTATAAAGATTGCTTGATCGTAATCTTTGTAAGGGAGAAGTAGCTAGGAATAAGTATTAGGTTGGGGAATTATAGATGTCTGCTGACTTCGGGCTCATATTTCTCAACCACATTGGAATTTTTGAGGGTGATTGTGTGTTCATTTCAAAGGACGAACCATTACGCGTCTACTTGCTTAGGTTCCTCCAACTTCCAATTTTCAAATAAATTTAGAAGGTGACAGATCAAAAATGTGGAATTTTCTCCCGCATGGTGTACAAACTTGGACAATGCATGCTACCGATAGAACTGCACTAAACGTCATGTAATGCCGTCAGGAAGAGTTCATTTTGTCTCTCGGCCATATCCGCGCAGAAAACGACCCCTCAAAAATACCTCAAACTAGGGTAACTGAACCGAAATTCATGGTGCCAGTCAGTTTTTCAACTGCATCTATTTTCGAAATTGGATTTTGGTGTCCCTCAAATAACCGCCTCATAGTCAAGGTTTGACACTACAAATTATTGTTTGCACCCTTGCACCTATCGTTCCTTGGAGGAGAAAAACATCAAAAAGTTCGAGGAGACCAGAGTTCGGATGGGTCAACATTTTGACCCACAGCGAACGGAACTCTGCAACCAGAGAATTGCTTCCTTGTGTGTGAGAAGGCGGAGAGCCTTTGATTAAGAAAAAAAGCATCTCTTGGTCTGCGCTCTTGAACCTTTGTCTTGACAAAATTTTTTAGTTGCTCCTGAAACAGACGTTTGTAATTCCTCAACCTAATGGTTATTTTCATGTAGGAACCTAGAGCGTCTAGTGGATCAATCCACCTAAATTGAGAACCACAGTGTATTTTGGGTCCTTTTTTCACAAGGCAGATTGCCTGTCTTCAATGTGTCCAATGTCGAAAGTGATCATTCCTCCAGATCACCTAGGATCTTCCTGCTAAAACGTGCTGTAGTATAGCAAGTATTTTGGGTCACTTTCCCCAAATAACATGGATGATTCTTCTTCCCTTACAGATGCCCAAATCTTCATTGACAGGGTCATTCACGGCTTATCGTTAATATCTTTCTCACATTTCTAAGGTCACCTAAACATTAATATAGATCTCCAAGAATGCACATTGTTCACTATGGCTTCGTGGTAATTTACATCACATGCACTGGAACAAATCATTAGCGTACGTTATTTATGAAAGAATGAACGCATTGACTGGAAATAGAACTGCCGTCACTCAATTTACTAAATGAAACTTCTATACTATAGATTAGATTGGGTTACTATGAGTTAAGGATATTTTGCCCTATATGTAGTTGCGTCTGAATCTCCCAATGATTTATTTAACGACAGTAACCAATTTCGTAGTAAACCTGCGACTCATTAACCATTCTGCGCACTCTGAAGAAACTAGTTACAGTACCAGAGATATCTATGAATAAACTAGTGAAAGTCTCAGCGACTGCGTTGGAGCAGACTGTACTTCGCCAGCAGTTCAGGTGCGTTGCACCTTGTCATTTCATTGCGTTAGTTCCCTGCGAAGGAAGACTAAGCGAAGCAGTTGCACCAATTTTCGGGGCAGGAAATTCACCATAAATATCAGTTGTCGGAAACAGCCTAGCTGATCTTGCCCAGAACATCCTGTGTGGAATTAAATGTCGGGTAGGGTGCTTTGAAGCGCCGGGTAACCTAGGCGAAGAATGAAGCGCTTGCTGAATGTGAGTGGTTGTCGGTCAGTAAGATTTGAAACTGGAGAGGGAAGGAGTCATGTGATTGGGTCTTCCGGCGAAGGAGCCTATCACAGAGACGTCGCACGCCCCCCACCCCCTTGCCTCATTATGACCCACACCCAATATAATTATGTGGACTAGGTCCCGCCACGTTTCTCGCGTCAAAAGGCGTGCACAATCTCCGACAATTACACCGCCTCAGACAATGGAACGGGCTGACCGCGGTACCGAAATTCGGCTGACCGTAGCCAACTCCGCGGTCCGCCAAATAATTGAGCGCGGTCCGCCAAATATCGGTGCGCGGTCAGCCCGCAATAGCTCCGCGGTCAGCCCGCTGCTAAAATGGCGCCGTGGGGCTTACAGCGACAGTAGTGCTTTCTGAAGCTAATGAATGACATTTTACCTATCAAAATGAACATCAGACGTTATCCCATCCTTCTTTTTTTAAATAAAAGGAGTAAAATGTATAATAAAAGGAGGGTCGAGGATTACCATGTCCGACATTGCCATAATTCAATCCGTACTCTTTGGGCTACGTTCCTATATGGTAGGATGTTCACTCTAAAATATCCGCCTACGAATTATGTACTTGAAACCAATGCGAACGCTCTCTAAGCGAGAGCTCCGTTCCAAAAATGAACCACGAGTGTCATCCACTCCTCCTGAACTGGGGAGTGATCTCCACTCGATCGGTGAAATTTGGTGGTGAGATTAGTACCTCGCTTCACACCACCTTTCTCGACTAAAGGAGCCTGCTATTTCTTTCTATTTGTATAGGAACAGTGCCACTGTTCCTACATCCTTAATTGCAACGTACATTTCACGGGAATGACTTGCGCCTTGTCACTACAATGGGCCAGAAGTTTGGCTGACCGCGGACAGTACCGCGGTCGGCCAAACTTTGATTAAGGTACGCGGTCAGCCAAATTTCGGTGCGCGGTCAGCCCGCAAGCCACATTTTGGTACCGCGGTCAGCCCGCAAACCCCACTTTGGTACCGCGGTCAGCCCGTACCATTGTCTGAGGCTAGAGAGTACAGAAATCCATACTATTATACATATGGGGGGTCACATGATGCAGTTGTCGGGAAGAGTACTCCAGAGATTCACCACCCTCAGTCATCGACGAATCGATGATCCTTGTAGCATCCATACTCACCGTTGATATTGTACCTCCTGTGGAGAGGGCGGGATTGACCCGTCTCATGCTAGAGATAACACTCATCAGAATGATGCTGTAAGCAGCACAAGGCGCTCATTGCTCACTTTACTCATCTCCCTCACTCTCTTGTACAGTAGTAAATATAGTTCACTGAACCATCGTGTTGATTACGCATACAAACAAGGATGGTCCAGGAGTCTCAACGCCCACAACACCCTCCTTGAACGAATATATCGCTCAGATTATAGCTCATATAGCCCCGATATGAATTCTATATAGCAGTTGACCTTCGACTGCCTTACAGCATTGACCATCTTGTAGCAGTTTTTCTCATATACGCATCACTGGCAGCCAAATATGTGGTGATGTAGAGATAATATTAGAGAGAAAAGCCTGTTTACAAATATCGATAGGTCGGCTATTTGATAACAAAGATATGAGCACTTGCTCCGAGCTGATTGCCTGCGGTGATGTTTATAGTTGTTATGAGGCTTCCGACAATAGCACAACTTGGAATAGCTCTGGCTTCGGCTTGCTGTAAGTGTGAGGCTTAGATCTCAGTGGTGTCGTTGATACAATGTCCATACTGTTTCTCCTCCAGGGTCCGAAACTGTGTGCAATGTGAAACGAATTCCGGATATTCTTAAAAAACCAAACTGCAAATGGCTCAACCTCGACGCTCCACCGAAAATTATACAGCACCCTGCGTTCTACAATGTAAGATATGTAGTACATATGTATATACTATCGTTGAATGACAAATTTCAGCAAAATACCGAGTTACATGGTAACTCAACAAAACAGTATTAGTAACGGTGTTAGATCAGTAAGAACTCCACAGTCATCAATTGACCAATTTCTACTACACAGGTGCATGCGTCATAGCTACGCATCCATTTGCGAAGGATTTTCCATGAAGACCGGTCAGTGCGGCGTGTACACCTCCTGTGAGATGAATGCACTGCCGCAGTGTGGCCGCAAACACGTGCGTCTGAGGTGCATCCGCGATGCGACTGGCCCCTGTCCTTCATCATACAGATGCACGCCCGTCGAACGCACGCACCTAGTATGAATTGCCCTTATAGCACGTAGCATCGCCGTCGCCGCGGTGACTCCATTTTTGATATGTATCGATTGCGCACCGTCAGTCGCCTATATCGGACCGCTCAAAAAATACGTCTCAAAAATGAAGTCGCCCAGGCGACGGCAACTCTAGGTGTCATGATTGCAGCTTATTCTGGTCATGCGCACGCATCTATTTGCGAAAGATTTTCCATGAATACCGGTCAAGGTGATGTACATCCTTAGTGAGAAGGAAGTCAGGCTGCTGCAATGCCGTCTGAAGCTTCATTCATAGTGCGTCGGAGTCCGATTCGGTCGGATAACAAAAGATGAGTATCGATCCTCGTCGACGAATGCCGTTTGGACAGCTTTGCCTGGCTGCCCGTCAATGTTTTGACATGACTTACATGATCTCCACTTGATAACGGCTAGCACAGGTATCATGACTTATAATAAAGCGCTTGCTCCGTGTGTGTGTGTGTGAGTGTGTGTGTGTCTGAAACGAAATCCAGGGGGCGTGGCCTATAGCTCTACAACGGGTCCAGCGTTGCGGGAGGGGTCGCTCCCCCCTAAGTGCTGATAGCGCTACGCGGCGCATTGCCCCATACTTCACAGCCACGCTGTCGCTGCCACCGTTTACCACCAAAGGATTTCGTGCAAATGGTCCAACACGTTATCTATCGCAAATTGTGTGATAAGACATGAAAACCTGTAACATTTTGCTCTCATCATTTTCATTCACTTCCGTCACTGCGACGGTGTCGTTGATAACTGTGACCTAAGGAAAAACGTAACCTAACCTAACGGTGCCTAAGGAAAAACTGATCTGGTTATTTTGCACGAGATGCACACACCAAAAGCAAATATCCATTTAAGTAGAACTTTAAATGAAGCCCGGCTAACGCGACAGGCACACGACGGAGAATACTGCGTGGTTGCCGTGAACAGCCGCCATTCGCATGCGCGTGCGTCTCCCTTGCGTCCGTCTACGACGACATGCCACAACTGGAAGTGATCTCGCTGCGAACACAAGTTATATGCTATCTTCCAACTCCTATGTTTGATTACATTTTATATGATTTCAATGGTTTATTGATAATGCGACTGCTTACAGTTCATAAGGAAGATTCCTGCTTACGACTCGTTCTCGCTAAAGCACAGTAATCTCGCAAAGATCACGGATTTAAAGATAATTAAACTTAGAAATGGTAAGCCATTACATTTGTGGGTACGTACCGATTGTGGCCCGTTAGTATCCTGAGCAATATCTTAATACCTCCAGCAGAGGTGGAATTCATTATTGAGTAAGGGGGCAAACGTTTACTACGGGGTATGGGACTACATGGTAAAGTTGGGGGTAAACGTGGAAGCGGTATTCATCACGCGTTCATCACAATGGGTGCATTTACCGCCAAAGTAACGGCTAAGTGGCGGGAATGTGCATTTACGGTGTGTGCTTGCAAGGGACGACATGCATGTTTACAAAATGTTTACGAGTTTATTCATGTCCTCCCGACGAGCTCTTCGGTGACACGACGTCAAGCGTCGAGTAAATTGCTGCGCGTGTGCACCACACAAGGTTAAAGGCAGCACCAGCCGAAGTCCTCGACTCGGAGCTGAGGCGCAATTCGTAAAATAGAGAGTGAGCACATCACAAATGTGAAAAGAACACAAGGAATGATGACCTACCTGCAGAGAAACAAAGATTGCTGTCGCGGCCACGCCGGGTTTTCAACGGCACGACGCGCCGGTTAACGCTATCGCAGTAGGTGGTCTGCCGCAGTGGATACGTGCAATTCGCACCATTCACAGGGTTTCGTGGCGGGACGCACGCACACCCTACAGCGGAGTACTCGTCCGCACCTTCGACAAGTAGGAAAGAGCGCCTTCATTTCTTGCGTTTCTTGCGTTGTTCACGCAGTTTCATCCCTGCCTATGAGTTTGCCGTCCCGAAAAACCCCGAATATCGGGGAAATCTCCAACGCAAGGATCTGCGCAGGTGCTGCCTTTAACGCTATTAGCACGGGTAAACTCAATGAAAATTGCCACCCCAAGATGATAACCTCTGTAGTTCACACTGCATCGCATCGCTGTCGTTTTGCTAGTTCATTGCAATGGATAACGATTGGAACGTGGGTAGTCCGACACCGGCTACTAAACGCCATTGATCAATACGTATCAAAACTGTAGCCAGGGGAGGCGACGGCGATTTTACCGGCAGTTTTACACTGGAACGCTGACTACGTTCTGTCTTTCAAACCGCCTCAGACACTCGCTCGGTCCTTCCTCTCCCACATTTCTGCCCCTCACTTGCTTTAGTTGTCTCACCAGTCTGTCCGTCCGGCTAACGCCGGACTTCCAGACTTCTATTGATGCTCGCTTCGCTCGCTTACTTTACATTATGTGAAAAACCCTGGAGAACCCTTTGACAAATACGAATCAATATTCACCCATGCAGAGCCAACGATCTCCTGAAAATTGCTCAAATCTGTTAGAGGTGGCTGTCTCCCGTCTCCGCAAGGTGACNCCCGAATTCATTATTGAAAGGATATGTAATCGCATATCCATGATTAGCAGCTAGATATAGGCAACGTCAAGTAAGTTACGTTGAGTTGTTAGGTCATGTAAGTTAGGTAACGTTGTTGATGGGTGCTAGGTAAAGGATTAATTTGGGCACGTCAGCACCTTTAATTTTCAATGTTCAAAATACTACCTTTTTGCCCATTTTGATTGTTTTGCCGGCGAAATTGAAAACATTCGAAATGAGCGCTCCTGAAATTGAAAAGTGGCTTCCCGAAAACTGAGTCCCTCGAACAAACCTCTCTCAGTAAGCAGAGAAGAGAAGGTTCTCGCGATTTCCTTGTTCATCATGTCCCATAAAGGGCAAGCACCATTTTCACCCATGTTGCATGCATCCAGAAGTACAACGTCGTACTTTTCACCTGAAATGATAAGAATTCCTGGGTTCTGAAGGTGGGGTTGAGTAACAGTCATACCTTTTTCAACGGCTTTCTTAATGTACTCCAATCCATCGCCGATTACAATGCGTTGCCTGTCATCTAGCGTCAAGTCAAACCATTTCCTAGCGATCTCGACCATTTTTGGATCTATTTCCACAATTGTGATCTCCATCTAAAATCAGGTTTTTTTCTTAGTTTCAATTCAGTCCTGGATATGCTACAAAACCTTAGGAAAATGATGGTGCAGGTAGGAGTTCACATATCCGGCTCCAAGTCCTATGTTGAGCACTCGTACGCTTGCTTCTCTGTCCATGTTTACGGCTCCGCTGAGGAAAATTTCTTCTGAAAATTGATGTTGAGAGGAGGTCTTGGATGGGAACCTGTCCATAATGCCCGTCAAATTGATCAAAGGGCGAACGTAAGGAATGCCTCCCGAAATATTCTAGGTATTCGCCATCGCTATGGAATTTTCCTCAATTTTTAAAGTAGAAGACCAGAATGTTTTTCTTTGAGAATGTGGAATTTTTCATGGATTTAACAAATTTTGATTCGGTGCAAGATAAATGTCCAGAAAATGCTGGTATTTCGTGGAATAATGGAATCGCGTTGAATTTCTGAGAAAATCAGCGCTTTTTTCTTCTTCCAGACGAGTATATTGCGTTTCCCAAGTCTCTCCTTCCTTCTCATGTTATTTTATGACCAGTCTGTCCGTCCGGCTGACGCCGGACTTCCAGACTTCTATTAATGCTCGCTTCGCTGGCATACTCTACATTATATCAAAAACCCCGGAAAACCTCTAGGAAGATACTATCGATGTTTGAATGTAATCGATACAGCGCAAATGACCATTGAAATGGCATATGTTTATCTGGCTGTTGCGGTAACTAAAGTGATAAGGGTCTAGTGGTGTATATAAGCAGGAAGGGGAGCAGTGGTCCATTTAGNCCCTGTGGGCTATCAATATTTGAATGTAACCGATATAGCGCGAATGACCATTGAAATGGCATATGTTTATCTGGCTGTTGTGGTGAATAAAGTGATAAGGGTCTACTGGTGTATATAAACAGGAAGGGGGGAGGTGGTCCATTTACGCACAAATGGAAAGGACAGAGAGTGGGGAAAGAAATGATGAGGAAGTAGGTGTAGGGAAGGAAGGGAAGCATGTAGGAGAGAAAGCCGCAATGAATACTGGCGCACTCCTTGTGTAGAGTTAGGCTCTGCTCCTACAATTCTTCATTTTCAAGGCGACTCCACCCGTATGATCGCCACCCGTGGATCCGTCTTTGCGACGCCTTGGACGCCGGTGCACCCTCATCATGTCNTTTGAATGTAACCGATACAGCGCAAATGACCATTGGAATGGCATATGTTTATCTGGCTGTTGTGGTAACTAAAGTGATAAGGGTATACTGGTGTATATAAGCAGGGAGGGGGGAGGTGGTCCATTTAGACACGAATGGAGAGGACAGAGAGTGGGGAAAGAAATGATGAGGAAGTAGGTGTAGGGAAGGAAGGGAAGCATGTAGGAGAGAAAGCCGCAATGAATACTGGCGCACTCCTTGTGTAGAGTTAGGCTCTGCTCCTACAATTCTTCATTTTCAAGGCGACTCCACCCGTATGATCGCCACCCGTGGATCCGTCTTTGCGACGCCTTGGACGCCGGTGCACCCTTATCATATCGCCGGACCCGTCTCCCCCACTTTGGACGCCGGTGCACCCTTATCATATCGCCGGACCCGTCTCCCCCACTTCGGACGCGGGTGCACCATTATCATATTGCCGGACCCGTCTCCTCCCACTTTGGACGCCGGCGTACCCCTATCATATCGTTGGACCCATCTCTAGGCGTTTCTCCTCCTTTGAACGCCGACTTATCCCTGTGGCAGCACTGGGCTCAATCGCTACTCGCGCAGTCCCTTTGATGTGCACACACACGTACAAAGTCACATAATTTCTGTAATATATATAGAGTATGATCTTCTTCGTCCTACCGCGCATTCTATAAACAGTAGCCAGGTGCGATGCTTAGGGCTAAACGCAAGAAATCTGAGGTCGACTGTTCTAGGAGGGTTTAAATCATTGGCAAAAGTCAAGTGGCTTAGTTTTGGGAACAACCTCCAGCTCACCCATTCTCGTAACCGCACCCTGAAATTTTGACGAAGTGAATATTAACTACAATTCTTCAACTCAGGAGATGAATTTTTTCAAGAGGGAATAATCCATTTTTTTTTTCAAGAAAGTGCTGTGGTTATTACGAACAACCCGAATCTAAAGAAGCTACCCGACTTTGAGTGGAAACAAGGCGATCTCGTATTTTTCTACATTTCCGAAAATCCAAAACTAAACACTACAACATTACGGGAGAAAATTAGCAAAACTAAAGTTCTGGAGAATTCGTTCGTCCAGAGGCCATTTGGTGAGCTCAATTTTTCCATACTACGGTATTTTATAAGCGGGCACAAGTCTAGAGGAATATGTACGTACGTCACGATTACGTACATACTTCAGTAGTTATAGCTTTTAATGTATTTTCCTTTGTTTCCAAATAAGTTTTACCTGCAGCATGTGGACCCAGACGGACGACTTCCTGTAATTGCCGTGTTATCGAAGACGATGTTGTGCTTGGCTTAGAAAAGAACGAGGATTTGGATAAAGTTGAAGAAATCTACGGATCTATGAGAATTGTTAACACAACTTTCGAAGAGCTTCCAGACATGACAAAACTGAAAAGAATCATTCAAAAGGATCGACCTGGTACACCGACCCTCATCATACAGGATAATCCGGAGCTAAAGAACATTGATTCAATTCTTTACGTCGAGGACGTGGAAAATGCAGATCCAGCAAAAGCTGTTATTCTTAAAAACAATCCAAAGTTATGCATCAAACCTGAAGACGAGGACACACCATTCGTTCTCAACTTTGCAGACGATGTTCGAAGATGTGAATAAAGCAAATTTTAATAAATCTGTTAGAAAGTGTCAAAAGCTACTCAGCGTCTGGGTGACTATACAAGATGAACGCAAATAAACGAAACACTATCAATCCAAAATCAAGTAATTGTAATTAACAAGTTTAGATAAATTTGGTCGGGGTCAGGGGTTCGTTCGCACCTGGCAGTACAAACTGTATTCTGAGCTAGATGATGCCAGGCTCCCAACGGCCAATCACTGATAGTCATGGACAAAGCTGCCACATACAGTTGATTTAGAGTATCCCCAGACTTCGCCGGCTGTAGTGGCGATCGCCACGACCGCCGGCGGTCGCCACATGGAAAAAGTGAATGAGGAAACCCCAGACGAAAGAGGGATGATAATCAAAGGGTCGTGGCGATCGATAGGCATCCTTTCCATTATCGCCATCACTCACATCGCCACTTCATTGTGGGCACATCCTCGAGAGTACCGGCGATGAGCTCCGTTTGGCAGCGCTCCAGGCGATCCATGTGGCAATCGATGCGTATCATTTCCACAATCCCTACCTCTTCTATCGCCGGTTCATTTTGATTTATTTCGAACTGGCGAAGTCTGGGGATACTCTTGCAACATCAGCGCTTGTACACCCTCGATTTGGAGCAGTTCCGGCCGAGTGGAGTCTCATCACCCGCTCAACCATTGCCGGTGATGGTAGAGCGGACCGCTCCATTTATCTGACAATGAATGCATCGACCGCCTAGCTTTGGAGTGTAAACAAGTTATCAAATTCGCGTAACCATACACTACGATAGCTAGAGAGTAGGTTTATACCGTATATGACATCCGCATGTTTCGGTCGGTTGGCTCCTGCTGTTGCGTGGTCTGCAACTTGTATCGTTCATGGTTTAGGTGAAATCCTCTTCAACCATTGCGAGTGCTTGATAACTGTTTGTCTCCACTATTTCTCGATGATAATTTGTGAGTTTTTTCTTCAACAAAGTATCTTGTCCGAAGACATCGAACAATAACATAAGTCCATTGGAGTACAGTAGCTATCAAAAGTATTGCAACAAGTGGTTTTTCGGAAACACATCTTTTAGGATAACGCTCGAAATCGAAAAGACTGTGGAGTGTGCTAAAACCAAACACACTCAGCTTAGGTTAGAGTAGCTTGAGGAACAGGGCTGTTCTTCAAACTGTTGACGGAGTGGGGTAGGAGAAAGAAAGATCCTCAGAGGGCCCCTGTTAAGCTAACCTCAAATAAGATGGTGAATGCCAGTCAGTGATCGGCGCACATGCCTTTCCCACTAGGAACACTTCTCCTCTCGTTATGGTTTTGTGATTTCGGAGTATGGTCTGGTTCTTAGATGTTTGACTGAGGCGGCGTTTGTGCGGCCACTTTCGTAGATCAATTTGACCCTTTCAGGCCTTGAAGAAGGTGAAGCCACCGAAACGTTGGCCAATAAAAGGAATTTACTAACAACCTTGTGCTCGGCTAACAAAGTCATAGATCAAACTGATCTTACTCAGCACATTCGCGACCTTACGCTCTGGCATGGTGCGCCCGTGGGACACGGACGGTTCCTCGAGCACGCATTTGTGCTAGACCGCTTGAGCAAGCGGTCCCACGCGCCGCACCATGTGTGCCGACCAGTTGAGCATATTGTCGCGCATGTGTGAATGGTCTTTAGAAAGACACTAACAGTAGAACAAAAGCTAACAGCACTATGTACGCTACCATTTTTAAGACCTCAGAAAAACCATTTCAAGGATTGCAGTGACGCTCTGATTGTTTACCGTTTATTGTGGTATCGTGTAAAACCGTATATTGTGGTATCGTGTAGAACAACATTCGAGGGAAAATAGACAGATAAGCACCTAAGAAAGCGTCACTTTCTTTTTTACAACTGCTGTGCAGTGTAAATACCAACGGTTTCTTGCTCAAAAACTGCGCAGAAGTCAGTGGAAATCAGTTGTGGACGCATTATTTGGTAGCCAGGGAAAAGTAGGTAGGTTGACTAGCTAGAGTTTCCGTCATTTTGCAGATCTACTGGGCAAAGTTTCAAAAACAAAGCTGAGTGCTAATTTTAACATCAGACGATTAAATTTAAATATATGAAATTGATGGTGAAAGCAAAGAGTTCAAATTTACCAGCAGCGAAGTATTTTGGGAAATTTTTTAGCACCTCCCTCCGCCCTCTTCGCTTCCCCTCCACCTGTGTCTGCCACTGGTAGCAGCTCATGCGGGAAAAATGCAAGTTGTTCAATGTCCATCTAAAACTTCCGAAAACTTCCGGCTTTTTTCGCATTTTTTCGGAAGTCGGAAGTCGGAAGTCGGAAGCCCGAAAAACACCGGAATATCGGAAGTTTCGGAAGTCGGAAGTCGGAATTCCGCTCATCCCTGGTTTCAGCACACTCCACAGTCCTTTCGATTTCGAGCGTTATCATCGAAGAAGTGTTTCCGAAAAACCACTTGTTGCAATACTTTTGACAGCCACTGTATATGCAACGTCGTGCAAACTCAAGGGTGTAGGATTGAAGAAGTGTTTCATATTCTCTAGTTTGATCATGATGAAAATTTCGGTTAAAGGCATCTCTTTGCTGTGTGGCAAAGGCGGATATGATGACGTGAGTTCAGCCCCGTTTAAGTTTAGCCAAAGACACGAAATTATTGAAGAAAGGATGCCTGGGTGTATAGACTTGGGCGCGTGAAAACTTTGCCACTTCGCTTTTTTTTCTACGAAGAACTTATTAAAATGGAGCGCTCCCGTGTCTGAAACGCCCAGCACCCTGATTGAAATTGCTAGCTCTTCCATTGCTTGAGAGGAGTTTAACAGAAAAATTGTAGAGGGGCACCAGGGCCCGCGGTGGCAAAAGCTGGCGAAGGGAAAACAAGAAAAAACATCAAGAAAAAACAAAGCCATCATCTCCCACGAGAACACTACCCAGCAAGGAGGGAGAAGATCACAAATACAATCGCGGAAAACATAGGAGTAAAGCAAAGAGGCCGAAGATGAAGAGCTCACAACAGTCCAAAGGGAAGAGTCTGGAAATGGTTCGTCACAAGCTTTTTGAAACAAGCTGTACCTCCGATTTTCCCTTGATGCGTACTTTCTTCAGCATAAATCAATTGAGCGCAGTAATGAACCGACTGGTCGGGATAAGCAGGTAGGATCTACTATCTATTAATTGGAAATTCATGTGTGTGTGAGTCTGTACACAAGAACCAGCCATTAAAGATGGAGAATACCTACACCATCGTGTTCAGCGCGTCGAGTTATGTACAAAAAGGTTGCAAATTTTGATTTTTACCTTAATTTGCAGGTGTTTTGGGCCACTTTTGTCATGTTCAAACATGTTAAGGACCGACTGTTGTGTTTACCACAGTTGGAATGAATGAGATAAGCCCAGACACTATATAAGGGAAAAGATGGGTAGGATCTCCTTATGTCGAAGAGGAGGAGCCAGGAAGGCGAAGAACGACACGGATGAGGGGTGGCGCGGTAAGGCTGAGCCGGCACCCAGAAGGGGTGATAATGCTATTCAAAGGGTACACTTTTGCGGCAACGGTGCGCCGGCGTCCAAAAGCGGGGATATGCCTAGAGACGGGTGCAACGGTGCNCAAACTGATCTTACTCAGCACATTCGCGACCTTACGCTCTGGCATGGTGCGCCCGTGGGACACGGACGGTTCCTCGAGCACGCATTTGTGCTAGACCGCTTGAGCAAGCGGTCCCACGCGCCGCACCATGTGTGCCGACCAGTTGAGCATATTGTCGCGCATGTGTGAATGGTCTTTAGAAAGACACTAACAGTAGAACAAAAGCTAACAGCACTATGTACGCTACCATTTTTAAGACCTCAGAAAAACCATTGTAAAAATTCTTTTCAAGGATTGCAGTGACGCTCTGATTGTTTACCGTATATTGTGGTATCGTGTAAAACCGTATATTGTGGTATCATGTAAAACCGTATATTTTGGTATCGTGTAGAACAACATTCGAAGAAAAATAGACAGATAGGCACCTAAGAAAGCGTCACTTTCTTTTTTACAACTGCTGTGCAGTGCACATAGCAACGGTTTCTTGCTCAAAAACTGCGCAGAAGTCAGTGGCAATCAGTTGTGGACGCATTATTTGGTAGCC
>JARK01001504.1:163347-180837 GCA_000688135.1 Ancylostoma ceylanicum | reverse complement strand
CACTTTTGTCATGTTCAAACATGTTAAGGACCGACTGTTGTGTTTACCACAGTTGGAATGAATGAGATAAGCCCAGACACTATATAAGGGAAAAGATGGGTAGGATCTCCTTATGTCGAAGAGGAGGAGCCAGGAAGGCGAAGAACGACACGGATGAGGGGTGGCGCGGTAAGGCTGAGCCGGCACCCAGAAGGGGTGATAATGCTATTCAAAGGGTACACTTTTGCGGCAACGGTGCGCCGGCGTCCAAAAGCGGGGATATGCCTAGAGACGGGTGCAACGGTGCGATAACGGTGCGCCGGCGTCCAAAAGTGGGGAAACGCCTGGACTCGGGTCCAACGGTGTGATAAGGGTGCGCCGGCGCCCAAAAGCGGGGAAATGCCTGGAGACGTATCCACCGGTCCTACACGAGGGAACATGTCGCTCGCCTGTTGCACAGCTGCGGGCGCCTCGGAGCCAGAAAGCTCGAAGGTGCAAAAAAACGAGAATAATCTCCACACAAAAAACGAGAGTTCTGATAAATGAGGAATGGTCGGCGTGGTGTGAGAGAGTCCGGCGTCAGCCGGACGATCAGGCTGGTATAACGAATTTAGTGAGGTTGAAGTTGCCCGAATGAGAGCCTGCGGGGCGTGCGCGACGCGTCGCGCACGCGCCGCAGGCTCCGCGCTCGAAAACTTTCCACCGATTGTGCACAACGAATATAACAAAGTCTTGGAATATGCTCTGATTTGTGCTCCAAATGTTGAACCCTAGAGGATATGATTGTATCGGCTAGACAAGTGAATGCATTCGAGTTAAGAGGTTCTGAACGAGGGCAATCTACATATATGGACTCAGGAGTTCTTTGGTTTGCATAATCAAAACGCACCCATACAGTTATGAAGGAAAAATTATTTGCTAGGAAAAATAGTTCATCCTTTCAATTTTCGTGGTTTCAATTTAATTTTACAAACAAGTGCTAAAAGAATTGTTTTTAAGTCTGATAAATTGAAAAATTTCCCCCAACCGAAGGTACTAAAGGCCACTCAGAAGGAAAAACAGATTGCAGCTGGGGCGAAGAGAAAGTCAACAGTGAGCTTTCCGACTATTTGATCCTTCTTAGATATAATAACAAGGCATAGCCTGATGCGATTCAAAAATTCCAATTAGGATTATCCAACAATGGATGAAATCCTGAGCGATTGGGATGAAAATGACGAGGCAGCGAATCAGCTGAAGAAAAAGGTAACATCTTGATTTTATTGAGAACTTCAAGCTAATTAGACCTCATGTCAGGCTTCTCTGGATTGTGTAACCGCCAAGAATGCTGTGCCCAACTCAGCAGAACAAGCTGTTCCTGTGAATGTGAATAATGTCGTGGCAATAGGTAAATGTTTCAGTATTAGTGGGTGGAATCGCTTTGTGTAGGTCATTCCGAAAAGCGGGGGGGGGCTGCAACCACAAAGGGCACTTCGGCGGGGATCTGGAATTGGGAAGTTGATGAACAGCCATTCGCATCCTGCTTCCAGACAGGGCGCATAGTGCTCCGTACTTCTCAATTCTTGAACGATTTAGACATTTTCAGCAAATGTTCCATGAAGAGTTAAATATTTTGGTAGCTGTTAATGGGAAAAACAAATAGAATTTACGAATAGAAAGATGTGCCTCCTCCAGCTGGCGCAGCGCATTCACGACATTCTTCCGGTGAAAATACCCTTGTTCTAAATTCCGTAATAGCCAAAATTCACTACTATTTTCATTTATGTTTATTGTTGTCATACATGTTATTCATTTCGAATATGTACGTACAATGTGTTTGTGGTCAGGGATGTACAGTCACTTCACTCAATCAGAGAAAAAAAAAAGATTTTTTACAGAGCTGAAAAATGATCTCGAAGAACCACTCAGGAATATTGATGAGCCAAATGTGATCCCTTTAATCCCGCAAAGAACATAGTTTGCGGCTTTCTGCTAGTAGATTACAACATATACTTTAGGAACAGTTGCTAACTTTCAAACACTCTTAGGGATATCGAGGCATTGTATTTGTTTTAGAAGCTATCTCGATTTCCATGAATAAATGTGTTTTAAGAAATTTTCGAAATAATCGTGCTCACCTTAAGCTCTTGTGTGCGTAGCTCGCGAGCAGGCGCATCGCCATCTCTTCGAAGAGGTTAGAGCGAGAAGTAAGAGGATCGGGCAAGGCCGAGGACCATGATGTCAACGAGATGTTTGCCGACAATCAGGGCTAGAATTCATGAACACAAAACAAAGCGAAACCAGCTTAGCGAAGCAACTTTTGTGTTCTGCGCCTTTCAACATTACATAGCCTATGAGATAAGGGGCAATTTATACCAGATGCGACCTATCATGCGCAAGCATCCATTCGCGAAAGATTTTCTATGAAGACCGGTCAACGCGGCATGAAATTGTCAATGAACAGAACGCCCGGCCGACGCGAGGCCGTAAACCCGTGCGACTGAGCTAAGACTGCGATGCGACTACCCCTATTCCTCATCATATAGACGCACGCGCGTCAGTCGCTCGCATCCAGTATAAATTGCTCTATAACTAATCACGCTAGCCGTAGCCGGTGTTTCATGAATCCATAGAAAATAATTGGTGGACTGTAGATTACGTGAGGATTCTTTCGAGCTGTTAGCCAAGATGGTTATTGATCTTTATTGAGGCTAACGTTTCGGCGATGTCGCCTTCGTCAGAGCCTGGAAAGTCAAAGTCATGAGTGATTTATCCCCTCAAACGCCTCATCCTTCTACAAAACATCATTCATCCAGCCAGTAAACTCAAAAACAGTATTAGAGAAACGCAGACAATGAGCGCTCACCTTAGTTGCGAACACGATGACCGAACAGCGGACCACTAGTACCACTAGTAATCTACAACAACAATTACCATGCCAAGATTCAAGGACAGTCGAACATGGAAACAATTGGTGGACTGTCATATCGGATTGCGTTATCATTGGGGATTGAGCATGTGTGGCACTGATCTTTGAAAACGTTTTTTCATACTGTGCGAGGAAAAATAAAAATAAACCACATTCACCACCCATTTGTTTCTTGTCTGCTGGTATCTTGTCAAAGATTTTCCACCATGCCCAATGTGGTCCCTTATTTTTTGGCATTAAGAGCACTGCCTATTGACTGCTTGCATCCGCCTATACAGGTTTTGTTTGCAAAATCGAGAAACTACGGCTGTAAAACGAAAGTGATAGGAACTTCGAAACCAGCACCTAGTATTTAGTTTATTTGCGATTTCCTATTCCAGTTGCGAATACAAATAAGGACCTCATAAAAAATAAGGACCGCATTTGGCATATCTCTGTAACTGATTCTAGTCGAAGTTGTTCGACTTGATCCACTTGTCAGGAGCTGAGTATTTGCTAGATCGAGACCTCTTTCCAACAGAATAGCATTAAAAATTTCGAAGAAGGGCTACTCCTCGGCGGTTATTTCGGAAACTAAAATCTGTTCAAGTACGTATATAACGACTGTGAAGCATTTATTAGGCACCATGAACAATGATATTCTTATGAGAGACTGGCAGTGCTTCAAAATACAATAATCTCAAAAAAAAAACGATTCAGAACAATTTCAAAAAGACAACAGGAAGAAGAGCAAACAAAGCTGAAAGTTTCGATGAGGAATTGCACTGATCCTTGCCACAGCAGCAGACTTGAGAATCACCATACGAAGAGAAGCATCCTTCATTCTGCAAAGATTCATCGGTATAAAGAGTAGTGCTTTTGAAGCAGTTCATACTATGGAGATGTGAGCGCTTGCGCTCACATTGCTCATAGCACATTGTTCGAACTGCGACATTTCAAATTTGAAGTGGTTTTGTCAAAAGTTATGCAAAACCCTGTCTTCATTACCTTGCACAGCTCTGTTTGGTCACATCCGTAGACTGTGGCTGTGTTTCCTTTTACTGTCATGACAATCCTGGAATTATACATTGTATCTCTGCCAAAGTGCTGGAAAATATCGTAGGAAGAGAGTCAACCATGAAGTCGGGCCCAAAGAATATTTTGCTTATTTCCGTTTGAATTACAACTTGTTAATTATATTTTATCAAATCCTAAGCATATGTAGGTAGTTACCGCTTGTCCAGTCAAATCCTATCACGTCCTCGGGAATTTTTTGAGCAGTAAGACATATTCAACTTATTTAGTTATTGGCTTATTTATTTGTATTAGGTTGTCCCGGAAATAATGGCCGTTTTGGAGGTGCGCATTCCAATGTGCGTAACTAGGTCAATTTTGCGATCTTCTTTCGAAATATGTAGAAAAGTTTATGGTCAACATCTCCAGCAGATTTTTGCAGCACAGCGAAACTTGGGGAAACGAGAAAGCTCTAATCACAGGGGTCAACGAAGTGGCAAAGGTCAATTTCCAGTACACATTGATTCACATGGAATTTATGCGACTTTATGTTGTGAGAGCTTTGAATAGCCAAATTTCTTTGTATTATCTTCGAAAATTTTGAAGTAAAACTCACTGCGTACAGAATTGACTGTTGCATTCCTGTGTCTTACTTGGCCTTTCGTTGTTGGAGGTGGTACCTGGAGTACTAGATCACTGCGAGAATCATTACCATAGAAAAACATCGGTTACGAGGAAATCAAAACGTGGAATGGGTAAAACGCTCTTTCCAGCTTCTTCTCAGCTTGTATTCGTCCTCACCTCCACAAGTTTCATTGACAACCAAAATATGGATATTTTGCGTTCCAAAGGTAGCACCCATACCAGATCTACTCTACACAGAACTCACAATTCCAGTATAGCTAGGCGCTGCGCGGAAAAAGCAGAGGTTTACGACGCGTTTTCGTGTTTGCTTAGGACGATCACTACGTATGTTGCATGACGCATCAACATTCTGCTTGCATAAGAGTTTTTTTTTTTCGCAAGAGTCATAACGTTCTCGGGAAGATGTTACGTAGACCTCCAATAACAACAATATGTAGCAATAGTAACAACATGACTATGTTTCCAAAGGAACCTGTTCTAATTTGTTGTCCGACCCATCTGGGAGCCCGTCCATTAGATCAAATGGATGAGTGCAACGCTCTTTGAGTTACGTATGGTTCAGGACAGGAGCAATAATAAATTAAAAGACCGATCAGTTTCACCAAGAGATCACGGAATTTCCCAAATCCTGATTGATCAATCCGCCTTATACATAGGTTTTTATGATACCTTGGAGATATGCTTACTTGGTACGGTAACTTGACTAAACGCTGGAAGGCAGTGTGTCACCTCATTCTCGGATCTGAGAGGATAACAGATTCTATACTAGCTCCACGCACTAATTCCAGTTAAAAACGTGAAATGCTCCAGTGTGACCAATAAACCTTCTCACGGGGCCCAACCGATTGTGGTCTGTACACTATCAGGCATGCTTAATATTGATCGAGAACGACCGCGTCTCAGTTCATGGTCTTTATACCGGTATGGATTACCAATTAAATGGACTACATAAGGTCGGGCACTGCTTTTGACATCGCAATTTCTGCGCTATCCATGGTTGGATTCATTGGAAAAGCATTTCAAAAGATAGGCGATGATTTGTAACCAAATCGCTTGCTCGGCAACTTGACTGAGCTTGTGTGTGCCTAACCCAGCGAATGTGTAAATTATTTCGTTCACCTGATGGCATATCTCACATTGAACACCTTAGATGCATCAAGAAAAAACAAAAAATTGGCATAAATGAGTGTAGGAATGCTGCCAAATGTACATACCGCTGTAGCAGGTGATGGCATTCGTTACTCCGATGACGGCTGAAAGCAGAGCGATGGTTCGGAACGATGTCATCCCCGCGACTGAATACCGAAGGTTGGTTCTTCGCCTTAAAAGTCTGTTTGCATTCGGTGACTGATGCCATTTCCTCGCAGGTTCTCCGGATTAGTCATGCTCGATTCCGCGATCCGTCTATCCAAGGCAAACCTTACTGTAGTCGTTTTTTTTATTTTTTTTTCTGTGAAGTAGCCTCATCTGCTCTTGTGGACGGAGGTATATCTCCCATTACCTTTGTACTATAGTGAGGTTACCCTGAAATGGAATAGCCACTGTGACTAGTTGATCTTTCGCAGTGCTTCTACGGTATCTGTGCTCATGAGTGTTGCCCAAGGCCAACTTTGGGCGGTTCCACTACGCATATTCACAGTGACCACGAATAAAAATCCACTCTGAGTGGTACCGCGTTCACTTTGTGACAGTGGAGATACACTAGATGTGCGACATCCATTGAAATGGAACTATAGCGCAGTAGGAAGCCAAGAATGCTAATCCGAATCCGTTTTCCGTTTCTGCTAGAACGCATTTTGAGAGAACTTGGGGACGCTGATCCGAACCGGTGGTTAGAGTCCAGAAGAGTGTTAGTAATTCATTTGAGACAGGATAGCGCAACTATGCGGCAGTGCTCGAGAGTGACGATTTTATTCAGGGAGCTTTTTTAGGTGGAGCGCCCACCGTCGATCGCCTAAGTCGACAAGGTCGCGTTCGTGATATACGTTCTTCTTTACAGTGAAGAGGCCTGGTATCTCTCCTCCGGTGAACATTCTTTTTACCTGATCCCATTCTCAAAACTGTTTCAATTGAACTGATGGCAGAAACAACAACAAACGATAACTGCGGTTGGGCCATTTTAGTTTATTGACCATTTCAATTTTAATTCAATCTTCTTCTTTGCTTTTTACACTGAGGCCGGTATCTTGAGCCTCATTGTAAAGAGCAAAGAAAGAAATTAAAATGCTCCATATTCGTTACTTCCCTCACTGCTCTCTCAAATTGTGATAAGAATAGTGTTGAGCGATTCGTCGATACAGGCTTGGCTGCTGGCACGTATTGCTCGAAGGTAGATTAAAATGCTAGATGGATAACATCTATAGCGTGTGTGAATCTTATTCGGCAGCTCATGAGTGCTTTTATTTTGTTTTCTTTGATTTTTGTTAGTATACAATAGAACTAACAAATGGTGTCAAAAAATCATTTTTGAGCAGCCGAAAAACTTATGAAGATGTTACCTCTACTGAAAGGGCTGCATCCATCATTGCGACTATCCTGCATAAAAGTGTTAGCACACTAGATTTACCCATCATAATCATGGGCTAGGATTTCTTGAACGCAAAACCAAGAGAAACCAGGTTAGTAAACCAACTTGTGCCTCCTGTGTCTCAAACAGTACGTAGTCACTCTACCCAACGCTGATTTGCGTGGTTAACGTTTTGTGTGTCCCAGCCATGGCCGTCGCCATATTTACCCTAGGTGATCTCAATTATGCCTTTAGGCCCACGTAGCAAATGAGTGCCTCAACATGAATAGAACGGAATAAGATGTGCTTGATACTCCACTCTAACTAAATTTTGCAGCCCAAAACTTGACGACCGCAGCGCAGAAACGTAACCCAGATTCGACATTTAAGCTTGGTTATCTAGCACGTTAGTTTCTTGTACTTTCAGTAGTATACTTTCAGTAAAGAAGTATTTGGTGTCAGGGTTAAGGTTATCAATGCCGACATTTACCCACTAACACCAATGATAGACAGAACACGATAGACAAAGGGCTGAAAGTTTCAAGTACTTTTTCTAGTGGCAGATAAGAGAGTGCTAACGATTGGGCTGGAAGTCGCTCACATTCCCACTTCTTGAATGGTATAAGTACAAGAGAGACTCAGAGAAAAAAGATGGTGCGCTTATGTAATCCCGATACTAGCAGTATGGCCTTGTTTGGCCAAAAGTTTTTGGATTTTTGGATCATTGTTTGCGTCAAAAGGTGGCTTAGAAATTCCACCTTTATCACTCTTGGAGGCACATGTAGTAATCTTGCTTTAAAGCAAGCTATCCTAGAGATTCCAATTTCATCAAAGGCTTCGATCGGGAAAATTTGCGGCTTATCTGGGAGAGGGAACTAATGATTTATGCTTTGTATCCTTCCATTTTCCCTCCTCTCCCATGCGGACGCCACTCTACAAAGCATCACGACTCATAAGTTTGAATTCCAGAGCATCTGCGATTCTCTATTAAAAGGGAATACATGACGCATCCCATAAAGGGAATCATCAGCGCCAGAAAGCGCTCATTCCTCTTTCCATGAAATTTTCTACAAGTCCATCCTCTCGGTACACCTAGCTGTATTGTTTTTGCTGTAATGAAGCTAATCTATACTGGGTATTTGCAGGCGCACGTGTGTGAGCAGTCATTCGCAGAATATTTTTCCGTGAAGATCGTCAGTGTGACACGCACGAGAATCGCGTGGATTGCCATGTTGGCAGTTTCTCGTCTAGCTATGTCGCTATTCGATGGCGTCATCCATAGTATTGAGAGCCACAGAATGCATCACTCCAAGTACATTTCATTTTATGAACATGGAGAGAAAGAAAACATGGAGAAAACTCTTAGCTGGGCCAGAATATGAGGGATGATGTCCTCGATATCGCGCTCATTTACCGCCGGTAGCTCACATGTGCACGCGCCGGAGGCTCAGCTCTCCTAAACATCTTTCCTGCTCTCCTCAACATTGGCAGGTTTTATGGACCACATTTATGTACAGTGGGCGTCAATGGCGGCGAACCATCCACGGCCCTGACAAGAACGCAACGCAACCGCGCCGCACGCGCCGGAATCGTTGTCATCAGCCGTCCGAGTGGCATTTCTAGGCAGTTTTCTTCCCAATTTGGTGAACTTTTCACTTTTTTTTTTCATGTTTCATAACGAGAATTAGCATAATGGCAGCAAACGACTTCGATTTGCACGCAGCGCGGTTGCGTGGCCTGCTCAAGGCCGTGAATGGATCACCGTCATCGACGCTCACTATATGTATACTACATCGAAAGAGGAATAAAACAATAGTCACAGCTCGCTGCGGACGAAATCCGTGAAATCGGTGGACATAGCGGTACGTTGTGTACTTCTGCTCGGGGATTCCCAGATGTGGTTGAAACTGTGTCGGTACTTATCGAGAGAGAGGAGACATTTGGCGGCTCAGAGCTTAAATAGCTTTTGGACTACTTGCGGGCCTCTGAAGAAGACGTTACCGTTGAAACGTCAGGCACATTCCAATAAATTGTTCCACCTACCAACCTATGTACATACGTAGCTGGTGCACAAGAAGTCATTCAGAAACAATCAGGGCTTATTTATTTATTTATTTATTTATTTATTTATTTATTTATTTATCTACTTATTTATTATATACATCGTGGCAAGTCACAATTGGGTTTATTTATTTATTTATTTCCTGCACTCAGGGTGCGCCGTAGTAAACACATAAATCGGGCTATATGCCGTGACAAGCTGTAAGGGAAGAAAAAGAAAAAAAAACGAATGCTCAGAAACGGGTTACTTTAGAAAATTGAACACTCAACTCAGAAAAACTGGAGAGGGGACGATGTTTTGGCATACTACTAAAATTGCTTCTTCGTGTATGCACCTTTTTATGTCGAAGGTGAAGATTTCATTCTAAAAAATAATGCAAAACGAGGAAAGAGAATAAGTATGCCTTGAATTTCATGTCTTGTGTCCACATGCGGTGTCTTCAAGATATTCGCGCCCAGGCTACGAAACTGGGTTTACCATTCCGGGGCGAGCTCTGTATCTCAAGAGCTGGCGAATCGTACGTGCATATTCATGCATTTTGTTTCTTTCTATCTATATTTTCTACGCTTTATATTAATTGATTGTCGTGCACTTTTAGGCAGCCCGCAGAGTTCCAGACGCGCGGGCGGCGCGGGCGGGTGGGAGGTTCATTTTCCTTTCATCAGCCGCCTAGGCGGCTGATCAAAGGAAAATGAACCTCTCACCCGCCCGCGCCGCCCGCGCGTCTGGAACTCTGCTGGCTTCCTTACATTGGTTCTGCCCCGAACCCTCGCGACGTTCAAGAATGCCCTTTGAAAGAATGATTCAACTTTTGCTTATCGGGAACATAGGGAGGGTGTACTATTTGTCACTAGGTAAACACAGTTTCTCATGAAGAACCACAGTGAGGCGTCCAATCATCGCAATGACATCTCTCCGACTCGTCGCCGTTCTTCTCGCGCTCGTCTGCGTTACAGTTGCGCTCAAATGCTACAGTGGTAAGTCCATGAGTTACGTTTGAAAACTTATGCTAGTGAATTGGCAAGAGCTTTGAGCTGGAACAGTGAGACTGGGGGGCTGCTAATTCTTCTACAGTTTCCTCTGCATTATTTCCAAAGTATACTCCTTGTCAGGCGATTTTTTCACCACTGTCCTTAAAAGATGGTTAATTGAGCATTCGATTTTCTGGCCATCTGTGTGGGCGGGACAGTGAGGACGAATCATGAATCCGACACATTGAATTATTTGAAAATACAGGTGCATCAGACTATTGGCAGATTGACATCACGTCACAAATCAGCTATATAATTGTCTCAAAGATAGTAAAAACTCCCTTATATCTAGGTCGTGATTGGGAGGAACTTGGCCTTTTTTGGTTAATTGCGCCGACTACTGTCTTTACATATAGCGGTACATCTGCCATGTTGTCTTTAACATCCAGAAACAGGCTCATACCACCTTTTCAGTCATGGCTCCCAGCCGTCATGGGAGAAGAAAATGAATGCATTTCTGTCTGTTTCATCAATAGCATCTCTAAGAAATTAGCGTCACAGTATGTACAGTAATACTATTATTATTTTGAATGAAAAGTCTACAGAGAGTGGAAGTTTACTTCACTGTTGTTTGTGGTTGATGACAACTGTATGGGAGAGTAACAAATTGAAATTAGTCAATATAGAAAATACGTAGGAGGCAAGGTTAATCCCTATTCATTCAAACGATCTCACAATAAGGTACTTCTCACCACACTGATAAGTTCTTGGAAGGACCTTTTTCATTATACGTAATTACCCGTATATGGTTAGGGAACGAAGTGGGCAATCAGGATTCTACTCCTTTAATCTGTATATTCTCCCCTTATGGTGATATTTTCGTTTAATATTAATTTTTATAACTAGCAAATAACTCTGTATCACTTGTGCAGGGTCACCCGAAGCAGGGAAAAAGCCTACCGCGACCACGGAATGTAATGGAAAGTACTGCACGAAGTAAGTCGTTTGCACTTGTTCACGCGTGTACCTGATATCCAGTAAAGCTGTAGTCCTTTTGGATCTTGGCAGCGAAGGCAGTGGAACTACTCTAACATCCATAATAACAAGGACGCGTCTTCATGAAGCGCAGTTGGAAAATGACTTTAAAAGAGATTAAGTTGCATGTCCATCGGAGATCTTCTAGAATGGGCTATTTAAACGCTCCTTATAGCTTATCACAGATGCAGGAGATCAGCTTCTGCATACACAGAATTTTGAATCCATTTCCATTTAGTTAACATTCCATTTCCATTTAGTTGACATGCCTGTTTTAAAGCTTCTCATATTCTATTCTATTTTCCCTTCAGAGTCGTGATAAAAGACCAGAAATCAGCCTACTACGGATGCGATATGACAAATATGTGCACAGTAAGTAGCATTTGATTTCTTGTTCATCAAACTACCACATCTTTGCAAATATAAAGGTTCCAAAAAGAGGTTCTCCGTACGTTCCGTGGGAAAATCTGTATAATATTTTGCGAGGTAACCAGCATCGCTAGGAAATCCTTTCAATTTCAAAATCTCAAGATCGATTCCGAGGTGAGACACCTGCCAATAAGCTGTATAAAATGTTGCGTATTCAGAGCGAACACAGACCACAAATAAAATGTATGATACTACCGCGCTCCAACTGACGGTTAAAGTTTATGAAATCTAAATTCTTGAATTCGTAGGGATCCACGAATTCAGATGCTATAAATCTGTAAAAACATCCTAGAAACTCAGATGGTTTCTAATTCACAATATGTACTGATGTTTAGATTTCTTTGACACGTCGTTTCTGTTGAGTATTTCCAAGGACACGAAGTAAAAACACCTGATAAGATAAAAATCCTGATGGCTAAATGTTGACATTTTTAGTTCGTTACCGTGAGAATGACCACAACTTTTTCAGAAAGAAGGTTGTGTGGTGGATCGAAACGGCGACACAACATGTTGTTGTAGCAAGAACATGTGCAATTCTTCGTCAAAACTTTCAGCTCTGTTCACTATTGTTCCTATCGCGTTGATGAAACTGCTTGTGTGAATATTTAGGACTGTCTTGATGAGAGGCCGCTCCTGTTACGCTTTCTATGAGAATTTTTTTTCAGCCATATATATTTTTTGTATATGTATATTAGGATTTTGAAATAGTTACCGTTGTCGTATCTGGTTTGTTCGGCTGCATCCCTATTCGTACGAAGTGTTATACAAAAAATTAACATTTTTTTTGTGACGAATGCACATACATATTTGACCGCGGTGTAACCAAAAATGTGAGACTTTTTCGAATGAACGCTTTCACTAAACGCTATGAGACGAGCGACATCTCCTTATCTATGAGGAATGGTTGGTTGAATTCTTTGAGGGGGAAAGCTGCGTGACGTCTATTAGGCCCTCCGTAGGCGTGATCGCCTTGATGTGCGAAGTAATGGTGTCTGAGACCTTCTTTCACGCCCTAACTGCTGTCCACAATACTCACGGAACATCTCAAACCTGTCATTCGAATGGATTATTGATTGATTCGATGCAGCGAGCACGCACTTCAAAATACGAGGCAGTCGAGGATAGCTTCAAAAGGAAAATAAAGGAGATTGGCTCATTTGGGGGCATGGAAAGGATATAACTAGAGCTAGAAAATGAAACGTTTGGCATTCGTAGAGCTGTGACTGCCATCTGTCAGTGTTGTAGTTTTGTAGGCAGGTGCACACGTAGCTCAGTGAGTTGAGCGGTTGGTCGATCTTATGACGTCCAGGGATTCGGATCCTGGCCCGATATCCAAATATAGCATGTTGTGTATCTGCACGGCCGCTGCAGTTATCCAACGAACACCAGTAGGAAAGGCCGGATGGCTGTGGTTTGAGCGGCAAATTGCAATCCATGGCTGGTTCCACACCGCTGGGGATCCAAATTTAAGTATCGCAGTGTTTGGAGTTTACTGGTAAGAATGTTTTCCACGATCTCCATCAGGCATTCCAGAAAGACAATCGGCAGCGTCTTGCACACATTTCTGAGTGCATATGTAAACTTCTGGACATAATCTACTTTTCAAGGTGAAGGAGCAACGACAATATCTAACGGAAAACTGCAAGAATAAATTGAGAATACACGAAATCTGCTGCTCGGATCTGCGGGAAGTACACGGTCGGGCTGACTTTGCTCATTTTCTCAGTCAATTCGACGGATTCTGCTCGAATCCAAGATAAGTGGTGATTCGAGCGAGTTTCGACTACTTTCCGTGTATGTATTCGTTTCGGAACTAAACTTTTGATGAAAACACATGGAAACTACGCAGAATCTGTCTGAATTTTCTCACCTGAGTAGGCTCGGGCTTAGGCGTGGAGTTAAGCTTAGGCACAGGCTTAGGCTTAAAGGCAGCACCCACGGAAAATTTCGCTGTGAACATTCCGAATGTTTTGCAAAACCCAGAACTTTGGGAAGAATTTCGCGGTATTAGCTGCGTTGAAAGCGTCCTTTTACTTACTTCCAATGGAATATCCTAGGATTAGCTGGACCCGTTTGTCAGCTGATTGTACGTGTTTTCTCGGTTGCATTCGGTTGCAGTAGAGCACCGAAATCTTCTTGGGGCGCGGGAAAGATCGATTTCCAGCTGATCTATGTGCCGAATCATCGCCCTTCCCTAGTGAATTTTCTCGCTATGCCTCGGGAACTAATCCAATTTCCCTCATTCTTCGTTTTTTGTGTTCATGATAACTGTGATCCTTTTGCACTAGCATTTTACGGTTGTTTCACTAGTATTAGTCATGGTTCTCAACGAAATTTTAGTTTTCTCTCATTCCTTTTCGGTTAGAGAACTCTATAGTGTTTTGGCTCCTAAGGGGTCCTTTTTTTTCTGATCGGTGTGAATTTCCCAATTATTTATTCTCTTGCGACGATTCGGAGATGCCGCAATTCACAAAAAATAACCGATTTCGGTAGAATCCGCCTGGTGAAAAAGACGGCCATATCGATCTTTTGCTATCGGTCCTCATCCAACGGTTCGCGCAACTCGACCACCCCTATTGAACGGAACCTGATTGTGAACTTGAAAAAGTAGTATTTTTGATCCTAATGGACAGTTTCCCCTTCAAGAAAGTGTTGAGCACCCTCGGTACCTTCAACATATGCTGAGATCTTAAAGCCGAAAATTTCCGTGGGTGCTGCCTTTAACGCAGCTTCTTAAAGAAATTATTACGGATCTGTTCATTTGGGAAAGTGGCAGAGCATCAAAATGGGATGCATTGCTTCATGTATAGAGTGTATAGAGACTTATTAGAGGGAAGTGTAAAACCACTTTTAACTAGCTGATCAGTCGGCCGCACGCACACAATCGTAATTGCAGACAAAGTCACAGGCGCACTCTTCAAGCTACGCAGATTTGCAAAGTACGGCTGGTGCGCTTCTGTTCCATGGCGTGCTTATTGTTGGAGAGAAGATTTTCTCTACAATTCAACAAGGAATATAATGGTATTCAATAGGAATTTTCGGAGGTAATTTGTGCGGGCAAGTACGAGTAACGAACTGTGTGTAAGACTCTTGTGATTTCTTTATTCCTGACTGCTTTCTTTTTCAGATCTGTGTTTATTACATCTTCCCGTCAATTCTGCCCCGAAACGTTGTAGCACAGAAAATTGCCCTTTTAAAAGCATGATTCACCTTTTTCCTTATCGGGAACACAGGGCGGGGGTACTGTTTGTCACTGAGTAAACCGAGTTTCTCATAAAGAACCACATTGTGGTGTCCAATCACAGCAATGACATCTCTCCGACTCGTCGCCGTTCTTCTCGCGCTCGTCTGTGTTACTGTTGCGCTTCAATGTTACAGTGGTAAGAATCTATAAGGATTTTTGAGATTTACATTGGTGGGCTTATACTTTGAGCTGGTTTACTATTATATCTTCCTATTCGTTCGAATTCCATTCGCATCCCAAAAAATTCGCCTTTCATATCGCAAAAGAACCCATATTTCATTAACGAACCCAACTGCCATTTTCGCGCCCATGCTATGACGACGCGTCAGCTTACACAGTTCTCTTAGTTGCACCAGTGCACGTGATATTCTCGTGCCGGGACCGACGAGCGTGTTTATCTGTGCAATCGAACGCACGGAAAATAGTGCACAGATTTCGGGGGTTTCTCAATCGATCTGAAGCGCGTAATCTATGTAGGAGGACCTCAACTGCAAGATTTGATCTGTTGCTGCCTTCAGTAGCCTTGATCACCTTTCTTCCCAACCGGTGTAGGCACGAGACTGAGAATGAATTATGAGCGCGTATCCATTATACTTTATCCAGTCGGATAAACACTCTCTAGCGGATATATTACAGTGATTTCGAGAATCTGCTATACGATAAAAACATATTATTGGATATGCAAATCCACTCGTTTCACTGCACGCTACCTTTATCCGGTCGATTTCCACATGATAACTATCCGTGATTCACCCTTTCTTCATTTTGTGTTGACTCTCACCGAGACACCGCACTTGCGCAAAGAAATGAGTACACTGATGGATGAGTTATATTGGACAGCAAAGTGGATAAAAACTAATGGGAATGGATATATACCCGCTATGTTTTCCCTCTCACATTCAAATATATGTTAGGTTGAGGAATTATGAATGTCTGTTGACTTCGTGCTCATATTTTTCAGCCGCATTGGAATTTTTGAAGGAGATTGTGTTTTCATTTCAAAGAGCGATCTATTACGCGTCTAGTGATACAAGAATTGCTTAGGCTCCTTCAACTTCCGATTTTTAAATAATTTCGGAAGGTGGCAGAGCAGAAATGTGGAATTTTTTCTTGCATGGTGTACAAACTTTTACATGGCACGTTACCGGTAGAACTGCACCACACTTCATGTAATGCAGTTAGAAAAAGTTCGTTTCGCCTCTCGGTCACATACGCGCAGAAGACGACTTCTTAAAAATACCTCAAACTTGGGTAGCTGAACCGGAATTCATGGTGCCAATCAGTTTTTTCGACTGCATCTATCTTCAAAATTGGATTTTGGTGTCGCTCAACCGCCCCATAGCCAAGGCTTGACACTACAAAATGTTGTTTGCACCCGTGAACCTACCTTTTCTTGGAGGAGAAACGCATCAAAAAGATTGAGGAAACCAGAATTTGGATGGGTTGACATTTTGACCCTCAGCGAACCGAACTCCCTAACTAGGGCTTTGATTTCTTGTATGGGAGAAGCAGAAAAGTCACTGATTATGAAAAGAGGTGTCTCTTGGATTGCGCTCTTGAACTTATCTTAACAAAATTCTCTAGCTTCTCCTGAAACAGACGTTTATAATTCCTCAACCTAATATAACGGATACGCCCCATGGATCCTATAAATCGAATTGTGTTGAAGGAAGCCTCCATGAGGTATTGTGACCCTATGTCACTAATCTGCTAATAGTTTTAATTATAGCCTTGACTGCTTTATATCATTGTAGGGAACAGTAATCTGTGGAAAATAGGTTTTTCTCTGGGAATTCGAATTATACTGCTTACATTTAGTAAAATGAATTTATCATATAGCCGTGAAGCAATCACAAACCGACATCTCACCCCAACTATCGCTTCATGGTTTCCAACCGCATGAAATGAACATTAGCAAAATAAGTGCAACTCTGCATGTGTGTCAACAACATCTTCAAGGAATTAGCAGCTCAGTGCTGAGTCGTTATCAGAAATGAAAAAAGCGTAGAGTGGGAGTCCACTTCCCTAATGAATGTGGTTAATGACAGCTATGGAGAAGAACATCAAACTGAAGCCGAATTTGATTGCGAATTAAGTAAATATGCAGTACTATTGCAGGAAAATATGACAAAGGACAAAAGCCGAGCGTTACCACGGAGTGTAGCGGGAAATACTGCATGACGTAAGTCTTGGCATCTCTAAAGTCTGCTAGAATTTCGGCAGAGAACAGAAAGGAATCAATACACCTATTATCACGGAAGTGTATTTTCGGGTGTGGAGTGCGGTGCGCTAGAGCTCTACGAGTGGTCAATTCACCCAAACAGCCAATCATAGAGCCAGTCCATGCCTCCCACTCCAAATGTAACATCCAGCTCCCTGTATTTTCTATTCTGTGGAAGGAAAAGTCCTTCCGTAGAAGAAGACCCATTGAAGGCTTTCCTTTTTCAGTACCAAGGCGGGCTCAGACTACATAAAATTCAGTAAAAAAATACTCAGGTACCGTAAACATAAATACTTTTAAGCGCATGATAGATTTTTGGACCGATGACATCCCGATTGGTAATGATATTTGCTTCTCCTTTCTTGTAGCCTATTTGTTGTTCTAATCGTTTGATTTGTAAACTAAAGGCATTAGTATAGGGTTAACATTGCTTTGTCAAACACTATATATATATATATATATATATATATATATATATATATATATATATATATATA